>VZRX01010206.1:92252-118641 GCA_013398075.1 Notiomystis cincta
GATGGATGGATGGAGGCATCCCTGCTTTCATAAACACGCACGGCGTGGGGCACCGGCCCTGGAGGAGAGATGCACAAGGCTTACGTGTAGGGAAACCACGGGCTCTCTGGCTTTCTTGCTCATCCGATATTCTGAGATAAATAAGAGGTCATTAGAGAAATTAGGGACCTCGGAGGTAAGCTAAGAATTAAAATTGAACAGTGTTCCTTGAAAATATAGAGCTGGAAGCTTTGCATGTTGGAGAAACATTCGGCTTCATACACCATCACAGGAGGTGAAACAGTTGCTTGGACTCTCTAGACACCACTCCCATGAGCATGGTTTCTGAACCACGCAGTTCCTCCTTAACTGGCCTGTGGGCAAGATACCACACACCTCATCCCTGCCAGCATTACCCCAACCAAAGTCACTAAACTAAGAGAAAGCCCAAGGCTTCCCCTGTTTCATTCAGGCAAGAGCTCCTCCACAGCACGTACTGCGACCGCCGTCAGCAGCGCTCAGCGTGGCTCCTACAGTCTGCTCGTGGGCAAGGGTTAATCAGTGCAACACCAAACTGGGGCTGGGACTGCACCTCCAGACCAGCATGAAGAGTCCATCTTCTGCCTCACCTTCAAGGAGAAGCAGCTCCCTGCTCCTCCTCTTCTCAGTTTTGCAGGCCTCTGGGATGGTTTATCAGGATAAATGGCTCCTGTCTTCCCATGAAGGGGAACCTGTCCCCAGGGGAAACTTGTTCTCCTGGTCTCTGGAGAAGGCTCTCCAGTGCTAGGTGCATAGTGAAACCCGGGAAGGGGACTGGGTCTCTTAGGGTAAAAAATTCAAGCTATCATCTTGCCAATAAATCATTCAGAACTTTATTATGATTTCTCTAATTCTCAAGTTCTCTGTAAACTTGTTCAAATTTCTCCAGAAACAGTTCCTCCCCAGACATCTCTGAGGCAGAGTGGCACTGTGTGGGTTATGTGGCCCCAAGATACAGCCTGTTGTAGAACTAAACCCACCAGCTCTAAAGCCCTCTGAACTCTTGTAACTCCCTCTCTTTGGTACCAGCATCAGTGTGAGGAGGTGCACACTGTGGTTCTGCCTAAAGAACTGCCCAGAGCTCACACAGGGTGTGGATATGCACAGGGGGTGCTTCTCAACTTGAGCCCATGTTCTGACAGCTCTTTGTGCATCACCACTTCTCTCTTCTTCCTTCAGACCCAGCTCTGCACCCCTGCCCAAGGCCAGGTACAGGGGTGTGGGTTATTTGGGTGTGCCAGCTCAAGCAGTACTGACACAGAGCCCAGTTTGACAAGCCCATCAGGGTTTATCAGCCTGAGGTCCTCTCTATAGCATGTGTCACTTTTATCATTTCTAGCCTCCCTGGCAGGTGATTTGAAGTAGTTCATACAAAGTAATGCTCTGACCACTGTAAGGACATCTATAAAGGTGTAGATGTAGGGGCTTTGCTGATATATACTGGAGTTTCTTATATATCAGTACTTACTTGTATTTCAATACCTCTCAAACTAATTTCTGGCAATATTTTCACCCTGTCTTGACCAGAAGCAATTCTGTCTTTATTTGAGCTTTCCTCAGCTACATGACTCAGATGGTTTCCTGGGGAGAGAAGCATTAGAAACCTTGAATTCTCTCACATTTTTCTCATCCAGTTCATCCTTTTTCTTCTTCCACAGTTCTTCTGTCTTATCCTTGAGGCTGAACTTTTCCACTTCTCCCATTTGTTTGCAAATCTGTCCTTCATCCAGGGCACGTGTATTGGGTTCTTTCTTCAGTCTTAGCTTTACTCCAGCCTTCTCCTGTGTCCATTGACAACCTGAATCCCAGTAGAAGCAACGTTTCTTGTTAACCCCTTGATCTCTAAAGAAGTGTTACTTCTCCATTTCTGTTACAGAAGCATGTTGTTTGTTGTCTCTGTCAGCACTGGGTTCACAGCTGTCTTTGTCTAGACAGACCTCAGTGGATAAAAGTGCCTTTTAAAAAAGATGGAGAGCAACTTTTTACATGGGTAGACAGGGAGAGGACAAGGGGCAATGGTTTTAAATTGAATGAGGAGAGAGTTAGATTAGATCCTAGAAGAAACTCTTTACTCAGGGGGTAGTGAGGCACTGAACAGGTTGGCCAGAGAAGTTGTGGATGCCCCATCCATGGAAGTGTCCAAGGCCAGGCTGGATGGGGCTTGAAGCAACCTGGTCTAGTGGGTGGCATCCCTGCTCATGGCAGGGGGGTTGGAACTACATGATCTTTAAGGTCCCTTTCAACCCAAAACATTCTATGATTCTCTGATGATCCAAACAGATAGGACAGACCTGATCTCTGTGCTCTTCCAGCTCCTCTACAATGGCTTTTGGGTTCTCCCAGCACTGCATCAGTTAGCTTGGTCTCCTCTGCAGTGGAAGTGTGTGCAGCTCCTGCCTGTCTCCTCTCAAAACCTATACATGGAAAAATACTTTGAATAAAATCTCTCTCGATATGTTTTTGTTTTAGCTGTGTTCTTAAACTTTGGGGAGCACTGGTGATCTACTGAAGTCACAGTCACTGGACATTTGTACATTACCCTTCCACCATATGTTGCACTGTAGATGGATATTAGACATGATAATGCTAATATGACAAGCAGAGACATTTGCTGTAAGAATCAAAACTGCTGAGACACGAAGACTGACCAGAGCTACCTGCCCACAGATGTTGTAAATTCTGTCTGTCATATAAAGTCTTCAAATCAAGGCTGAAAGTTTTTAAGAGATGGTATATAACTCATTCAGAAGACATTGGCCTGATGCAGAAATTATTTGGTTTTGTAGCCTATTTTATCTTGAAGTTGAGGGTAGAAGGTTGCAATGCTCCCTTCAGGCCCTAAAATCTTGAGCTTCATGGAGCTCAGGGAGCCTGGTAGGGATGTTCTCTCTGTATAAAAGCCTTCCCATACGAGAAGCTTCTGATGTCAACAGTGTCCTATTGAACATACCTTTTTCTTTACACGTCAGTTTATTGATCTCTAAATAATCAAAGATACAAAGTACACGACGACAGGAGATTATGGCACCTGTCATGCCCATGGCCAAATGCTCCCAGCTGGCAGCTGCTGGCTGAGTTACTGCAGCCCTGAGCAGACCTCTCCATTTCCACCTGCTCTGAATCATCCTGGTAGTTCTGAGCTGCACCTCTTAACCCCTGGGTAAAATCTTCATCCTGCAGAAGACAGCAGGACCTTGGTCACTGACATTTAACAGAGCCAGGATTTCACTTTGCTTAGCACTTCTGACATTTTCAGCTCTTTCCATTATACCTCTCTTTCTCTCCTGACACAGATGCATCCATATTTCTCGTGTTTTCTCTCTGGCTGAGCACATCCACTCTTGCCACATGGAACATCCAGCTGCTAGGACTGAACCGTGCTGCTCCACAGGCAGTTCCCCTGTCCTGCAGTCTCCTGTGGCAGGGTCAGAGTATCTCAGGACACCTTTCCTCTGGCACCTGTCAGCTTGAGGCATTGGACAGCTCTGCCTTGCTTAGGACAAGGGGTTAAAGAGCACCTTTTCTGCATGGAGCTGCTGAGCAGTTAAGGGCTGATATCAAAGCTTTCTGTTAGCTGAATGTATCAGTAACTTCCAGTTGCCTGGAAATCAGAGGAGAAAAATGTAACCCTTTGGGCCAGTCTGGAGTGGATACTGCATGTCAGTGTCCCATCACATCTGGTTCACTTCCTCTCTCTGGACAGTGCTGGATGGGGCAACATCAGAGGTTTTCTTTTTCAACCCCTAAAACAGAAGAGAATATTATTCAATGGATAAATGTTTCTATCTCCTTTTTAAAGAAGCTTACTAGAAATGATTTTTATAGCAAGCTAGCCCCATATGTAGACATGCTTTTAACTCTTCTGGAGCAACTGAGCTTATTTTTGTTCAACCAGTTTCAAGAGTTCTAGTGTTGATTCATTAGAAAGTAACAGAGCAGCAAGACATGGGCTTTACCATGTGGACTAAAGTCTCTTCAGCAGACATAATTTCAAAATCAGCTAAAGTGTGGCATAGCAAAGTAATGATGTTTGACCTGAGCAATCCTAAATGAAGCTTCTATAAATGTTGATAAAGATTTTCTTGATTCACTATGACTATTGGCTACCTTATTAGCCATTTAATTATAATATTTAATTATAATATTATTTTTGGCTGAGGATGTCCTGCTCACTTCTAAATTATGTTCAGGCACATGAGTATTTCAGGTAAATTATACATTGTATCAAAGGGGTTTGTCTGATGCATTTTCATTTTACTATATTAGGGGTACCCTTTTCTTGGTTTGTAAGAAAGAGGAAATTTGGGAATCAATTTGGTGTCCTTTCCATCATCAGATAGTAAGATACTCTGCCTTGTTTAAAGAAAATGTGTGTTAGGGGGAAAATCCAAGGGAGATCTAGTTTTAGGTATGGAGTCTCTAAGAAAAATAAATATATAGGAAAATATTGCTAGATTCAGCTTCTGCCCAGAGGTGAGTACCTGTCCTGAGGACAATATACAAGATAAAGAATCTAAAGCAGCTTTCCAGCCAGTCCATGGCCTGGATTGCACTCTGCTCTGCCCATTTGGTATCCTGAGCTTCAGGAGGGAGCTGGGCTGGTTGGGGAGGGATGGCAGAAAAATGATGAGATATCTGGAAAGCATACATTTCTTTGGTCTACAGCGAAGATGACTCAAGTGAGATGCCAACAAGTCTCCAAATACATTTAAAAAATGTAGCAGTGGTGGTCTTCTAAAACTGTCCACTTCATCTACTGAGCATAGCAGATACACCAGAAGCATTATGGCAGATGGCTCTGCCTGCACCAAGGCAGGAGAAACTCTTATCTGTTAGGAAAGTGTTAGGACAGGCTGATGATCCTCTCTAGGGCAGGCATTAGGGTAGGATGCCTATCTTGGAGAAACTTCACTGGGTAGGTTTAAGGACAGGTTGCACACATCTCACATGATTGGTTTGTGTGTGGTGGATCCCACTTAGAGCTGGGGTAAGGATTAGAGGGCCTGCCAAGGTCCTTGTGAGCTGAAATTGCTGTGTCTGTACAAATAAGAAGCCAAGATGCCAAGAACATCACTGATTCCACTGCCATTCAGAAGACAAAAGTCTTCTAGTAAAGGCGAAGTCTGTCAAATTTGGGAAGACAAGTGGCTTTTTCCCCACAGGAAGCAATCTTGTTTTCCATATCCTAATCATTAACTAAAGAAAAAATTATTTTGCCTATAAAATTGCATCAATAATCTTAAAACTGCAAAGTGAACCTAAAATGATGGTAGGGAATCTAAGCAGCCTGAAGCTCTCATGCTGTGAAGAACTGCTCTTACTCATGCCACATATTGCTAGTGAGGACATTTCCAATTTCACAGTTTCACTTTCTCTCTTTGGAAACAAATTTCATGCATGGAAGGAGAAGTTGGAGCAGGTAAAGGTGTGTTCTATTGATATACCAGATGTCTTTCTCTAAGTTGATTGTGAGGGAACTCAGCGTCTTCACGTTTTTGGCAAATGTGCTTGCCTAAAACCCATTGCAAATGGCACCTTGTCTGTGAGTGTGCCCTGGGCTGTATCTTGGGAGAAGCATTCTGGTGGGAATTTTCCTCCAGTGCACCCACAGATTGGTTTAGGTTTCCAAAATGGGGCACACAGACAATCTCAAAGTGATGTAACAAGGTAGTGGGGCCAGCTACAACCTTCTTCACCAGATCAGTGCCCATGGGGAGGTGTGAGGGGGCAGGATGCTGCAGCAGCCCCCACCCCAGCACCCACCAGCAGCTGTGGTGCTGCCCTTGCCCAGACCCAGGCCCTCACCCTCCTGCAAGTCCAGAACACAGGTTGTGCCTGGAAGCTGTTTCCCATGGGCAGGGTGTGAAGCTGTGGGAAGGGAAGGGGCACTGTGGCTGGGATGCTGGGTCTGTCCAGGCACAGGGCTTGGGAAGGCAGAAGTGCTGACAGGTTTCCTCTCTGCCTTGCCCTACTCCTTTTAAACTCCTCAGGTAGCAGGAAAGGAGAGGAAACTCACAGCTCCCAGACCTCTGCGTGGGGTTCTGTGCTCAACCACCACTGAGGTGCAGCTCCTCCTGGTGTGCAGCAAGCTCATTTTCCAGGTCCCAGAGATGATTCTGCCCCGGCTGGGTGAGCTCCCTGGGGACTCTCATCCTCAATGGAGTGTTCCCACAGACAGGCATCAGCCAGGTCCCAGGCTGGACACCCTGTCATGCCCAGCATGAACTTGGTGCCACTGGGAGTTGCCACAACGTGTTACAAACCCTGGAGCACAGGGGAATGCACAGAGACACCCTGAGCACATGGCATCAGCTGGGGAAGGAATGCTGGGGGCAGAAGAAATTGTTTGGGGGCTGAGGACTGATGTAAGTTCTGCTCCACAAGGGTTTGGGGCCATTGCAGGATTTGGGTAAAAACTACACCAGAGAGATGGGGTCAGGAACAGAACTTCTTCCCCACAGATACTCAGCACCACATCCTGCCTTCCCCCGTGTCCTGAGAGGCTGCATAAGCCCATGCATACCAAGAAGGGCCAAGACCATCCAGTGGCCTCCTTACTCAGAACCCTTTTAGGAGTGTTTTTAATTCGTGTAAATGAGTATTTTTAATTTGTTATACTGGCCTTTATCTCTATTACCATCTCATTTGCTTTTAAACCTAGTTTTGCCATCCTGACTGAATTCCATTTGATGCATTAGGAGTAATTCTCTTCCCAAAGGGTTAGACATTTTCTCTCCACATAAAAGTCGCTTATTTTGGATAAAGAGACGATTAGATTTATCTTTAATATTTTAATGGCAGCCAGGATTATTGGGTGGGCAGCCCCGGTTTCGGTTGTTGTTGGGGGATTAGACTCTAATAAACTCTTCAGATTGGGATTTTTTTCTGTTTTTCACAAAGTACTTGTATTTATTTAAAAAATTCACTTCTTTTTGAGTCATAAATTCCATTTGCTGTTTCCTATTAGTATTAAATCAAGTTGATTAAATTCATAGTGACTATTTGCACATATATCTTTTTAATTTTAACATCCACAACATAAAATCTTTAATGGTGCAATTTGAAATACCTGCAACATACATTGCTGTTGCTGTTTAAACAGATGGAGATGAGGATCCAGAGGGAAGGGAGAGGGAGAGAAGAAGGGATGGAGAGACGGACAGACGGATGTTGAAAAGGGGGTGAGCTGACTACCCCCACCACATGTAATACAAAAGATTTGGGGGTTGATAAGGATATAGAATTTGGAGAAAGCTCCCTCTCCTCAAAATAACCAGCATCCTCTTGGTGAGCAAAAAGAGAGTGCAGCCTGCCCAGGGTCACAAACTCAGCTCACCTCACAACCCTTCCAGTGCCAGGAGCCGGGCAGCCCCTGGAAGGTGCCATTTGCTCAGAGCAGATGCCTGCGGGGCTGCTGGGGTGCAAACCCAAGAAGTGAGCGCCCCTCACCCCTCGGGGCTCCGCACCCTGCCTTGGCTGTCACGGATCCTAGTTTAGGCTAATCGTAAACTTGGTAATAGAATAAAATGTCAGCAAAGTAGAAATCAATAAGTGTTAATGCTCCAGGACTTTCACTGCTGGGCTCCCCTCTCGGGCTCCCCCCTCCTGCACCATCCTGTCCCTTTGATTTCAGTCCCTTCTCTAATCCCCACCTCATCAGCTCCGGGAAGGGCTGATCTGCAGCAGAAAATCCCTCATTCGGGGCAAAATCAGCTTAATTTGCAGCAATTTGTAGCAGGTCTTTGCTGGGATTTGAGTCTCAAAATTATTCCGCGGGTGGGGGCCGGAGCCCCTTGCAATATGGGCAGAGATTTCCCCGCTCCTCTGCTGGCAGAGATTTGTCTGGGCAGTAATTACAGGCGGGGGCGCAGCCCGGCCCCCGCCCGCCGCGGCGCTGCGCCCCCNCCGCCGGGGCCGCGCCAGCTCCGGGCGCCGCTTCGCACGGCGGGTGGGAAGTGCCCGAACCCACGATCCCAATAAACCCGGAGCACGGGTGCTCAATGGGGAGCGTCATTTGGAGAGTGGCTTGGTTTGCGGGGGAGGGAAAACCAGAGCGGTGTGGAGGCAGCCGCTGTCACGGCGCGTTTGGGGGCCGGGCTAGCGGGTCACTTGGCACCCCGTCACTGTCTTGGTAAAAAATTAACTTGAGGTGGAATCGGAAGTACATGTGTTAAATGAATTAAAAGCTGACTATTTAGTGGTTCTGACAAGTTCACTGGGGAATCATCCACTGTCAGAGAAATTTTGAAAACATGTTGTCCAGAGATCAGTTCTTGGTCCATACCGTGCAATATCTTTGTGGTGACTCAGAAGAAAATATGAAATCAATGCCAGTAATGATTTCTACTTGACATAAAAATTGGTGGAGTGATAAATAATGATGGGAGTAGGTCAGTTATACTGAGCAATCTGGATCACTTGGCAGGCTCTGCTCATTTGAACAATATGTGATTTTAATATAGCCAAATGCAAGACTATATATCTCAGAACAGAAAATGAAGGTCACAGGCTGCTGTCATGGGAAGCAGTGGCTCTGAGGAGGATGGAGGAGATGTGACAGATAATAAAAACTAAGCGTGGATTTTTGGTGTAATCTGCTCTATCAGAGCTATGCCCTTTCTGGATCTGTCGGCGAGAAAATGTTACCTAGCGGCATGAGGATGGTCTTGGCATCTCAAGATCGTAACAGACTCTGTGTCCACTTCTGGTGCCTACATTTCCCAAAAAAACCACCAAAGAACTGGAAATTATTCAGACAAGAGCTTCATGAACAACCCATGACCTGGAAAACCTGCCATACAGTGAGAATTAAGAAGCTCGATGTGTTCAGCTTCGGGCGGGAAAATTGGGAAGTGGCTTGGCCACCCTCTGAAAGCAGTTAGGAGAGACACTTTCAGAGGATGGAAGGTTCTTTAATTTATTAGACAAAGGCATAACAGGATTTAGCACTAGAAGGTCAAGCTAACTAATTCATAATTAATTTAATTAAATATAAGTATTGATATAAGGCCTAAATTTTTCACAGTGAGGGTAATTAGTAGAGTAGGCAAGACATTTTTAAAAGAGCTTCTTGTTAAAAAAAACTCTCTTTGGATGGAAGTGTTTTGGCTTTTGACAGAAAAATACATAGTTGCTTACATAAATCCCTAGAGCAATATATTTTGAAACAGTTTGTTTTACAAAATTGTTCTGAAATGTATTTTCTTGTGTTAATTTATGCATTTCATTTTATGTTATTCTACTACTACCACATTATAGCATGAAAAATCGTTTAAATCTATTTTCATTTTAATTTTCAAACTGTTAAGTACATTTGCTACATAGTACTGAGTAAATACTAAATTATGGGAAAATCCTTTTGTTATGACACTGCAGAGAATCTTCATGCTGCAAAAGTGTGAAATATTTCATGTGCCATGAAGTTTCTGATGACCTTCATGATTTTAAAATATAAAATAGTAATCACTATCTCCATTGTCAATCACAGTGTCTGTATACTGCAGGCTTTGTTTCCTGTTGTCTGCTGATGATGACCTGTAAGACTAGTTAAAAAAAAAAAGAATCAGTTGCAAAACCAGAATTTTAAAATTACAACATTAATTCTCCATGGAGAGTAAACACTTTAAAATGCTAGAATTTCCCACAGTATGAGAGAACCTGATTTACAGCCATGTCTAATATTCCAGCATTAAAACTGTTTACCTGGGGAATGGTCTTTCCCACTTAGACCTTCTAAAATCCTTGCTCCAGCACAGACCAACCTTGCAGCATTGGCTCAGGTCACTGATGAGTCTGTCCACATTGAATGTGGCTTGTGGCTCCAGGTGCCCTCCAGATGCAAAGGTTCTGGTCCCCTCAGTTGCTGCTCTCTGTGTTGCACGAGGGTTGCAGGAGGCTCAGCCTGGTGTCCTTGCAGATGAAACAGGATTGGAAGATGATGTGGTTTGAGCCCACACTTCCAACACCCTCCAGCTGCTAATGGGTCCTTGCTTCAGAGAAGAGCTAAGCCAAAGAAATTGCCCCAACCATCTACAGTGGAGGTGCCAAGTCTTCAGGATCAACTGTTTCTAGTGCCTCCCAGTGTGCCCTAATGAATTAATAACTTGCAGGGCAGTTAGAGCCATGAAACATCCAAAAAAAAAATCCATGGAACCACCACTGAATGCAGTAATGGGGAATGAGGGTGAAGGGATGGAGTCAAAGGGTTCCCCTATCTGGGCAACCTTAGTTGGATCTAAGCAGGTGACATTCCAAAGCCAGGAGCTGGGCTGTGGTGATCCCTGTGGATCCCTTCCAGCTCGGGGTATTCTATGAAGCTGGGGCTGTGTGGAGGCTCAGTGTGACCCACGGGGACCCCATGCCACCCTTGCTCCCTCAGCAAGGAGGAGGGCTGTGCTCTGGCTGCCCAGGCATCTGCCAGCAGGTGTCACTTACACCACTTCGGTTTGAACCACTGCAGTCCCACCATCCCTTTGCTTTCCTCTTGGTGAGCCAAAGGACACAGGAGGCACAATGAGCCCAGGGTGCCCTTTTGTTTCCACAGAGTCTGTATTAACAGCTGGGATATCTCATGTGTATCCCAGCTTGGGGATTCTTGGTTTAGGTGCATTGTTTATGAACACTCCTGGGCCTCTTTCTCATCTTGCATGCTTGCCTATCTTCCAATATGCATCCCATTTTGTTGGCAGACTTGTCCTGTTCTGTTGCAAAATAGCATCTGTCTGGCAACACCTCTCTGTCTTCATCCTTGTCTGGAGCTGAGCAGCCCACCTTCAGATCAGTGAGGATTCCTGAAAATGCCACAGTCTCACTCCCCAGACACTTTACAGTTGAACTCAGATGACTTTAAAGAGCATTTTGACAGTCTGGGATGAGAGAAGCCTCTATCAGTGCTGCTGCTTTTGTGTGGGCAGCACAGCACAGGCAAAGCTGGCTCTCAGCCACCTGCCAGGGGTTTGGTTTGCATGGCAGAGGTGGAGCCCAGGGAAATGACCCATGCAAGGTTGTTAGGTGGGAATAGGTTAAAGAGATAAGGAAGCACTCAGAACAGAACTGTGGTGTTTACAGACCCTGGAAAGAAAGCAGTGCTTGCTGCCCAGGGATGAGGCTGGGCAAAGCCAATGGCACAGGGTGGTGCCACTGCCCCTCATGGGTGACGTGCAGGAGCATCACCTGGACAGGATCCTGCACATGAGGCAGTCTGGAGAAGTCACTTGGCTTTGCTGTGATAAAACCCACTGTCATCTGAAGAAGTTATGGGAGGACTAGACTGTAGTGCTCCTGGTCCCTCTGCTCATGCCGTGGCACTGCCCTTTGTTTTCAGAGTCCTAACAAAATCTGGACTAAAAAATGAAACTAAACTTTGCAATTTGTTCTTAGATTTGTTGTAAATGCAAGTCCTTTTCCTGAAGATCTCCATAACATTCATCAAGAAAACCAACTTCAAACTAAGGCTGCTCCAGAGGATAATGAATACTAAAAAAGCAGATGCCAAAACCCTGATGGAAACAATGAAAAACAATGGAGAATAAAAAGGTAATGTGTGTTAAGGGTTTGATCATGCTTCCAGTTGACTCATCTTCTAACATAAATCTAAACCTGGGAACATTAACAATAAAGAAACATTTTGGTAATTCCTTTAACTTTGAATCTCTGCAACAGAAATACCAAAATGCAAAATGTTTTCATGTGGGCTTCAGAGATGGATGTATAAAGCAGAACAAAACACTTTTTTCAAACTGGAAATCATTAATATACCTTCAGTAATTGTGGCTTGTCTTGCATTAACCTAGGGAACAGATTTGCTACCTCTCCTCACATTATCATATTGAATAATACTCATTGAAGCCAATTGAACTACTTGTGAGTAAAATGTTACTCAAAAAAATAAAACTATCAAAGCCAAATCATATGTAAATAATATCCTTCAAAGTCTGCTGAACACGTCTTCTAGCCACAGAGCGGTAACATTTTAATTATCAAAATATAAAAATGCTCACTGCAAAAGCCCAAGAGTCCAAAGTTTTTGAATTAAGTCCATAAAAAATAAATATATTAGGTTAAAAACTGTAGAAGGCTTTAAATAATGTATTAAGCTTCTTTTAGTTTTTTCTGCATTAAAATGGTTCCAGTTGGTGATGTCAAACCTTTTGCACCAGCAAAGCTTTTTAATAAAAGCTGAAATTTTCTTGTACTGTCTTGATTCTTGGAGGTCTTTCTGAAAAGCACAAATATAGTGAGATGCAAGGCAGCATCCTAACATTTAGCAACAACATAGAAATTACAGTTAATGAAGAGTTTTAGTTGCAGTGACCTGTAAATGAGATGTTACCTTACCTAGCCCTTGATCACCTTCCTTTGGAATTGGCAGTCCATTCTGGAGTTACCAACTAAACAGGGAATAAATACTGCACTTACACAAACTAGCTTACCAGAAAAAACCTTCATAAATATTTCTGAAGGTCAGGGTGGTGTTTCCACAGAAAGAACAAGAGAATTGACCCAAACTGCATGCTATTGGAATGACAAAGTAAACCTTCACATTTTCATTTGTGCTAATGAAAGGGGTTGAATGACTGGGTATTCAAATCTTTACACATTTTGTAGTAATTAATTTCTACTGCTTTTGAAATGGTTGGGTTTTTTTGATGCTAACATTCTCAAAATTTATTTTGGGAAGCATTTTCTGGTTCTTGGTGAAGCTGTAGCTTTAACTACATCCTTTATGTCTACAAATACCCTTCTATTTTAAAGAAATAAAAGGTGCATTAAAGGGTAAAATAACTACCAACTATCATCACAGTGTCATCAGTGAGCTCATCTCTGTGGTCTGTGTAGTGTTATATCATGTAAGTTTGCTCTCTGGGCCTTAGACCTTCAGTCTCTCTGATTTCTGCTCCACCTTGGTAGAGCCAACCAACTGCAGATGGCTTAGTGCTTAAAAGAGACAAAAAGTGCTGCTGTGAGCACTGCTCTTAAGGGTGATGTATGAAGGGAGAGCAGAGCATTTTAATTCAGAAAGACTGTATTCACATAGTGAGCCAAGACACTGCAGGTTTTAAATATCTGGTATCTCAGCACAGGGAGATGAGTCTATGACAGTGAATATATCTGTTTTCAGCATCATTTTTCTTGTAAGACTGTGTCTGTATGCAATATCCCTAATCATCACTGCACATGTCTGACAAGCCTCATGTTGAACCTGTGGTGAAATTTGACTGATAGTTTCCAAATCACATTACAAAATTACCTGAAATAAATTGTCCACTAACATCTGCAAATTACTTTTTTCCCCCTTGTTCTAATTTACAAAAGGAATAAAAATAAATAATAGTTTTTAGTTATTCAGCTTCATGCCATTGCAAATCATAGTGAGTGGTGGAGGTTTGCACCAGAAGTCCCAGCTGACACAGGTGGGTGGCAGCTACGAGGGAGGGAGGGAGCTCGCTCTGTTAAACAAGGTGGGGGATCCCCATGGAGCATTCAGATAACAAGGTGCTGTATTTTTCTCTCCAATTTTTTCTGCCTCCAATACTAAGTGTGGCACTATCTCAGCCTGGCTCTGGGGTATTTTGGCTGTATGCTTGGGAGAGGAGAAAATATCACTGAAAAAAACCCATGGCAAGTTTCCTGGAAAAGTCTGGGTGCTCTTTTTCAGAAGAGACAGCACAGAAGCTCAGGAGCTTGCTGCTGGTTCTTCCTGGTGCAAGAGGAGGAGCAGAGCCTCTGTGCTGCTTATGATTTTAAAACATCCAGGCCAGTGTAGAAATTGCTCTGCATGACTCCAAAAGACAAGAAGACCTTTAAAGAGCCTGCCTTATGAACGTGGGGAAAAAGCAGTGATTCCAGAAATGTTTAACAGAAAAGTGAGAGTATAAAGACCCCATCATTAACATGGCTTGAAAAACAGGATGTTAATGCAGCTGAGAGCTATTGCTGGTTGGATGTGCCAGGACATCCCCAGCTACACGGGTGTATCAGCAGCCGGAGGGGCTTTGACTGTTGACGTAGGTAGTTATAATCAGAGGAGAAAGTGGAGAGAAGGCACAGGAGGGATGGAGACCAAGAAACAAAAAAGAAAGAGGGGGGAGAGAGAGAGAGAGAGGAAAGAAAGGACAGAGGGAAAAGGGAAAAGGAGAAAGAGAGAAAATGTGGGGGGAGAAGAAGAGAAATGGGAAGGAGAGCAAGCGAGACTGTATTTCTATAATTACTGTGGATTGGCTCGGATTAAGGGCAACTAGCTATCTCTTGGTTTTTGCTTTTTATATAACAACTAATCTCCTTCTAATCAGTTATTATTAAATTATATTCCATTTTTAATTCATTCACAGATCATTGGTGGCACAATTTGGACATCTGGACAGATAATTGAATAGAGATAATTTATGTAAATGAGGAACAGTTGTGTACAAAGGTGGGGGAGGGGAGATTTCAGCTCCCAAGGCCAGTGACCTAATGAGGAGTCTCCAGAAGCTGCCCTTGCTCCCTGGGAGGACTCAGGTGTGAGGGAGGATGCTAGGAATATTTGGGTATTGTGTGTTGGATATTAACACACATACAAGAGGCCACCAAGCCTGACCTGTCTCACTTTAACGGAGAGACCAAACTGTATTGAACATCATTTCTCCAAAGGCTGAAAAAAGTGGCCAAATCAGCACCTGGAGGTGCCCTTTGCCTCCCAGGGAGAGGTTGTTTCCAACCCAGATCTCTTCATGATTTACAGATACCCCAGAGCTGCACTGACCTGACCATAGGGTGGGGGCAGCAGTGAAAGAGCTACCCCAACTCAGAACACCAGCTAGCTGCCAAGCCCAGTACCTTGTGCAGGCCTGACTGGAACCCTGGAGGCTATTTCTTACTCCTCAAAAATGCCTCCCTGCTCTTTGATAGACATGGCCTAATCTTTCATTGCTTGTCCCAAACTCTGAATTTTGGAATCAGGAAAAACTTATGAAGGTAGACTTCAAAGAGAGGTTCCGTGATCAAAGGCAGTAACCAAGTACCACAGAGGAACTGGACTAAAGCATTGTGGTAGCAGCAATATGAAAGAACAGCCCCCAGATTCTGGCATACTGCCATCTGTATGGGAACTGTCAGAATGAGCAAATGGAGAACTGGAGTCAAATACCATCCAGAGAGAGAACACAATGTGGCAGTGGGATACGTCAGATTTGGCAAAAATACCTACAGGGTAGGGAGTCTACTTTGGGTGTATTCCCACTGCAGCCAGAGGACTCTGATCAATGGGCTCAGTAGAACCTAGGACATGGTTTATCTTACCTTCATACAGGTAAGATAAACTGGATTAGGGGAATTGCATCTCCATTGACTTTATTGATGAGACAGATACTGACTACAGAAGTAGCCCAGGACTAGCTCCACTGTGGGCATCTAAAGTTAAGCAAGGTGGATCCCACCATAAGGGAGGACAGGCATTGCTCTGCCTTTGCAGTGCAGTAGTGGAACAGCACAACTACATATTCCTCTGCCTCAGAAGAAGGGAAGATTAAAATGAAGTTCTTGTTCTGGGCTGTAGTTATATTACTTTTCTGCTACATTGGGATGCCACAGACCCAGGTGCTGAAGAAAGAAGCATGATAGATAAATTTATCTTCCAAAGGGGGAAAGAATGCTAAACTCAATTGCTATAGCAAAAATCTAATTTCCATCGCTCTATCATAACAGGAGGAATTTTGCTGTGCATACTGAATTGTCTTAATATTATGGAACTGTTGGAGGAAGGGAACACCACAGATGCATTCAGCGTGTGGGAAGACTACTCACAAGATTTGTTTGTCAAAAAAACTCGGGTCAAATTGCCAAGACAACAATGCAAATGAAATTAAACTGGTTCAAGTGACCTTCTTGCCCAGTGTCAGAAATACACTGGGCTTTGTTCAGCTCTGCAGGGGGGGGTTGTTGATTAAAAAATTCCCTTTTCAGGTCTGTTCTTGAGGCTCTAATTAGCAAAATATGAAATTGCCGCTGGAAGAATTATTGTGAATTTCCCAAATAGGAGTTATCAGTGATAATGAGAATGCAGCCATATGAATGACTGCAACTATAAGGTTGGGACAAAAGTTCTCAGCAAGCAGGGTTTAAATTGACCCTGATTTCTTCAACTCTTCTTAACCAATGAAGAAAGCTGACTGAGGTGTGTATTAATGCCATTTGCAGGAGACTGAGTTGGGAGAATTTATGCTCATCAGCAGAAGAGAACCAGAGTGCTGCAGCATGGAGAACATAGGTGGGAGTCAACTCAGCAAACTCTTATAAGGGAAAAATCCCAGAGACAAAAAGTGCCTCAGAGACAGACAGTAGGACAGTGAGAACAGGTGGGCATAATAGCTTGGTATGACCACAATGTACACTTGCAATATGACAAAGCTCTAAAAATGATTGAGACAGCTCCACATTCAGAAAATTGACATTGTGGAGCAGCCTATTAATGTTGTATTTCTCCAATGTTAAAACTAAAATTTTCTGTGCAGTTTTGCAATTTTATTTTTTAGGGAAATACTGATAAATGGAACAGAGTGTAGAAAAGAGGAAAGAAAATGTCTGGGAACTTGTGATTTAGGTCAGTGAGTCATGCAGAGATGTATCTGACTTAAGTGACAATTGAGGAAAGAGGAACAGGAATCCCTCAGCTACCAGAAAGGTACAGAATCTGATGAGGAAGATCTGGGCTAGCACCAGGAAGAGGAGTACTCTTCACTAAGTGAAAGGCAGATCACAGGTCACCTATGCACAGGATAAAGGTGAGCATTGAGAGGGAAGGGATGAGTTACACTGTAGACATTTCCCCAGAGTAACTAGTAGGACTGTGGGAGTCCTGTCATGGGGAATATTTAATAGATTAAGTGTCTTCACTCTCACACATTTGCCTGCTTACTGGTGGTAGCCACCACTGCCAGACACAGGAGCTGTGCAATGATGCTGACTCCTTGCATCCTGCCTGATTGGCTCATATAAATCCCAGTGAAGGCAGGAACCCCCTACATGATGGACCATGTCCCATCCCAACGTCTTTGACATATTTTCCTGTAATCTTCTGCATGCTCTGTGTTTTTTCTGATGCTGCCTTCCCTTAAGCATATTGGGGGCTGCTAAACGTCTTAGGGTTTCAAACCAGTTTTCCTTATGACCATTAAACTTGTTTGGTAATTGGTGATATAGTCCATTAAGAAGGGACTACTGCATTTGCTTGTTTGTTTTAGTCATATTTTATAATATTAAGCCCTCTTTTCTGTTATGGTGGAAAACTTCATAAGAAAGGGAGCACTGCTGTGTGTCCTAAACTTATCCAGTCTGAGGTAGTGTATTTCCTTTGCAAACCTTTTCAGTAACCAAACCTCACTGACATTTATCTCCGTTTCATCTCCAGTTTCCCTCACTTCATCATGGACTTAGTCAACTGCGTTTTCCCAAAGGAGCAGGTGGGCTGTGATGAAAATGCAGACTCAGACATAATTGACTCTGAGAGAGCTTTGAAGACCAGAGCTAATATCCTGGCTTGGCAGACAATGCAACGTGAGAATCAGCACGACGTCTAGAACACAATGGTGAACTCGTATTGACTCAAAGATGGATCCTGAGAACGTGTCCACCTTTAATCCCAGATATAGTGGATATAAGTCCAAGGCCCATCTGGCCAAGGGACCATTATCCTCTCATGGTCTGTCCCTGATCTCAAATGAAAGGGTTTGTGCTCCTCAGACAGACAAGGGTGTGTGGAGCACCAAGTGTATGATACAAACATCCTGGTTTGTATCAGAAATAGTGTGTCCAGCAGATGGGGCAGTGAATGTCCCCTGTTCTTGGCACTGGTGAGGCCACACCTTGAATCTTGTATTCAGTTCTGGGCCCCTCACTACAAGAAAGATATTGAGGTGCTGGAGCATGTCCAGAGAAGGGCAATGGAGCTGGTGAAGGGTCTGGAGCACAAATCCTCTGAGGACCACCTGAGGGAACTGAGGCTGTTTAGCCTGGGGCAAAAAGGGCTCAGGAGGGAACTTATTCCTCTACAACTACCTGAAAGGAGGCTGTAGCCAGGTGATGTTCAGTCTCTTCTCCCAAGTAACAAGGAATAGGATGAGGGGAAATGGTCCCAAGCTGTGCCTGAGAAGATTTAGATTGGATATTAGAAAAAAATTCTTTGTGGAAAGAGTTGCTAAGCACTGGAACAGGCTGCCCAGGGAAGTGGTTGAGTACACCCCTGGAGGTATTTATAAGACACGTAGATGTGGGTTTTAGGGGCATGGTTTAGTGCTGGGCAAATGGTTGGACTCGATGAAATTAAAGGCCTTTTCCAACCTAAATGATCCTATATTTCTATTCTGTTATTAAGAATGCATGGGGTCAAGGAAGGAAGGTGATGAAGGACAATCATACAGACTGAAAATAGCTGGGAATAGAGAGAAAGGGTAAAGGAAAATTTTCCAGCCTTTACTTGAAATTCCATTACTTGTGGTGGATACTCATGCCAACCTCATACATTTACAACCTCCCTAGATTTCCCCAAGGAAATGTTGCAGAAATATATTTTTCTATTAAGGTATACAGACAGTTTATTTTAAGTCCTCAAGGCATCACTTGATTTAGTTTTCCAGCAGGGAGAAGCAGTACCAGCAGTCAGGTTGGTTATCTGGTGGTGATAGGGCAGCAGATGCTCACACCACTCTTAACTCTCACAGCAATGCTCAATCAGTCATGGTCTCACACACCAGTGATCTGGGTAGCACATCCCTGCCCTTTTCCTTTAGCCAGACCCCAGAAAATGCTAAGGGCCAGTACTTTGTCCATCTCCAAAGTTCGATCGGCTCTTGGGTTTCCATCATTTTTCAGGTCTCCATCCTGTCGTCATTCCTGGCTAGTAAGAATACAGTGGGGTGTGAGTGAGGAGAGCAATGATGTCTTCAGTGAACCAGTGTCATTTCCTATGCCTCATCTCTCTCTGTGCACTTGCATCTCAAACACTGCTGAAGGTTAGATGGTGGATGTCAGAAAGGAGATGGATTGCTAGAAAACTAGGACTAGTGGGAACCCAGAGAAGCTGTCTCTTTGCCCCTTCTGCCCTGTGCCATGACCAGTTATACTCATCTCATTCTTGACAGAGGGACAAGGATCTAAGTAATCTCTTCCAGTGTCTCCCTTGCAGTCTGTTTCACTCCCCCTGCTCATTTTCCTTAATTTTGCTCCTAATGTCTAACATAGACCTTTCCTGCTACAATTTCCTGTGCCATGGGCACAGAGAGAAGCTTCTTTCTCCTTCTTCCTATACACCTTTCATGCTTGGGGATTTTCTTTTTTCCTCTCTCTGTCTTCCCTCTTCAAGTTACACTGCACCATTTCTTTCTGGTATTCCTTGCAGGACATGTGTTAGATCTGTGATCATTCTCATTGCCCTCCATTAGGCACTTTCCAATGAGTCCACTTAGAAAGGCAATTCCATAACTGGGCTCAATACACCACCTAAAGTCTCACCAATGCTGAATACAAGGAAAGGTAATTTCCAGAGGTCTTGACAATTGTAGTCTTACTCATTCTTTACAGTAGGAGGTTTGATTTATTTGCAACACTATAATATTTTTGACAGTGCTTGTAGTCCCTTCTAACCCCTACTGCTTTTTTGGAAGAATTGCTGCATAACAAGTTGTTTTCCAACCCCTGTTTATGCATTTCATTCTTTCTGCATCACTGAGATGCTTTGCATGGTTTCTTACTGATTTGCATCTACGTTTTTCATCCACTTTCTGAAATTGCCAAGATGATTTTGAATGCTGAGTTTGCCCTTCAGTGTACTTAGAGTGCCTTCCAGGTCTGTGTCTTCCTGATGTGCCCACTCTCTCTTTCATCGTCCATATTCTTAATTCAATCAGTGAGCAGAACCAGACCCAGAACAGATCTTCATGGAGCTGTTCTCCATACATCCTTTCCTTTGATAGTAAACCACTGAGGACTATTTGCTGAGCACAGTTTTTCAACTAATTTTTCATCTATCTAATGTTAGTTTCTGCTAATTTATATTTCCCTTGTTTACTCATAAGGATAGCTTTTGAAATGGAGCCTAAACAGCTTATGGAAGTACAGATACTCAACCTCTTCTGTGTATTCTTTATCTGCAAGACGTTGCCTTGCTACAGCAAGAAATTAGATTGACTGAAAGGGACTGATTCTTGACAAATTCACACTGAAAACAATTGATTTTCTCATTTTAGCCTTTGATATTTAGAGATAACTAGGTGATTTATTCCAGAAATTTAATGGGAAGGGGAATTAAGCTGATTGGTCTATAATTACCCATCGCCCTTTTGTAAAGCAATGCCTGTGATTTTCCTGTACTCCACCACATCTCTACAGGTTCTGGAAGACAGCCACTACTGACTCTCAGAGGGCTGTAGCCAAATTTCTAAGCACCTTCAATGAAGCTCGTTATGCCAAATAAATCTGAATGCATCTAACTCAATAACATTACCTCTCCCATACACTTTTCTTATTCTGTGCCAAGATTTTACTTCTCTATCACTGTTATTAGTTTCTCTAATATTATCCTCTGTCAATAATTTTCACTCCCTGTTGAGCAGAGATCCAATATTTTGCTTAGTCTTCCTCTTGCTACTAATGAATTTACAGAATGATTTCTTGTTCCCTTTGATTATCCTACTACTTACAAACTTATTTTATGCTTGGCCTTTTTGATTACAGTCCTGCTTGCCTCTGCTGTTTTTCTGTACTCACCTTTTGTGCACTAAGCTATTGCTTATCTTCTGCACTCTTCCTTCACAGGTGTGAGGTCAATGGCAAATTTGTGAACTAACCAGATAATTTAAATTTTTTTTCCTATTTTACAATAAGACTGCCCCTCTGGGAGCAGAGGAGGATGAGGGGCTCAGAGAAATAAGGCTGGTGTATCATGACTTTGCTGCAGTCAAAGAAGAAGGTTAAGGAGTAGGCTGTAGGTTGACAATTGGATTAGGAGATGTCAGAGGCAGGGAAATGCAGGAGGGCCCTTTATCCCATAGTTATGTTTGTTGTAAAAGCAATTATTTTGAGCATTATTAAAGATCATAACCACAGCTCTAATGACATTTATGTGGAGGCAGTGAGGCTGCATCCTTGAATTCTGCAGTGAGGTGTTAGCCTGCTTCTCCAGCCTGGTGGTTGATCTGATTCTCAGCTCACTAACAGTGAGGGCAGGATGAGGAGGGGTGGGAGATGACAATGCTGTGCTGCAAGGAGGCCCTGCACTGTAAGGTAACCAGGGACAATGCCAGGGCCCTGGTGTGCCCCCACAGTGGGGCCTGAAACCTCTCACTATGCCACCACCAGGCCCCCATGTACACCAAACCTTCCTCCAGCATCCCATCTCAACAAAGCCAGGGGCTGACTGCATGGATAGAGGGTTTGGGGAATGCCAAGGTGAGGTCCTCCTCAGCACCCTATCACAACACCTTGCCAGTGCTGCCCCATGCCCATGGCTTCTCCAGAATCCCAGTGTCAGTGCCCCTTGCCCCTTTATACTCCCCATTTTGCCTCGGTAACAGGTGCTCCTCCTCCTGCTGCTGCCCCGGGCTCTATGCAGACAGCTCCCCTCCCTGTGCTCCTCATTAACACCCCTCCTAACCGGCAGGAGCAGACACCACCAGCAGCTCCTTTCCCCTCCAATCCCCTCCCCTTCCCTTCCATAATCTATCTAAATATTAAAATGAGTTTGTCCCTGATTTACATGCGTAAGAAGGGATGTAATAATGAGGACGTAGATTAGAAGATTTAGCACAATCGTTTGTGTAGATTGTGTCCCATCAAAGGGCAGCTCTGACAAGCCGAGATTAAGGAGCAAACAGCTGCCGCTGGAATTCAGTCCATTTGTTTGTTTGCTGTTTTCTCTCTTGACTCCAGCAAACAGTCTCATTAACATGCAAGTGATTTGCCCCTTAAGCCTTTTCCTGTTTATTATTGGGGAGTTGCTGACAAGGGCTTTGTAGAGTCCCTGGCCCAGTTCTGAGAGATCGACATGCAAATCAAGATTAAAATGGGAAGTAATTAAAAACAAAGAAGGGGCCATGACACCTTGGTCCCCTCTTTCCTTTGAGGGATCTTAAAGTTAAGGCACTGGGAAAAGGTGTGCAGTGAGGGGAAATGGAGCACTGTTCACCAGGCCTGTGTGGCCCTGGCAGGCCCTTCTTGGTTGTGGTGTTGAGCTCTCCCTTTCTCCTGCTCTCCTCCACTCCCTCTGCCTCCCCCTCCTCAAAATGTCTGTCTGCTAAACTCATTTGCTGCCTTTGCTTCAACGGCCTCGTTTGGCAGCACTTTCCATATGGTCCCTGCTTGGTGCCCACCACAGCCTCGGCACACTGGGCAGCACGTCCTGCACCCACTGCTGCCTTCATGTGCACAGCCCCTGGCCCAGGGCCATCTGTGCCCTCTGCCCCCTCAGCAGTGGTGCTCCCATCCAGCATCGTGACCCTACCAACAGAACTTGCAGCTTTTTCAGTATCCACAGTGGGTGAGGGACTGACACACGCAGGGATTGTATAGCAGCCATGCTCATAGGCACTGACAGTGATGCAAAGGGTCTCCTGAATACATACAAGGGTCTCCTGAAGCCACCTGGGTTGTGACAGCTAGCTGAGGTCACTGGAGCAACACTGGGAACAAACCAGCACAGTGTGCCTTTCAGTAGCACCCAGACTCAGCTGGTTCGAGTGCAGGGGCAGTGACAGTGTGCTTATCTGCTGGCTCCCCAAGTCCAGTGCATCCTGTCTACAGCTGTCTAGGGATGACAACTGTGAGGAACAGCACTAAGGATTTCTTGGGCTGAGAGAGAGAGAGACTGTCACATAAATCTCCTGCAAAGCAAGCAGCCTTTCTCTTCATTTATCAGAGTGCTTGCTCTGTCCCTTGCAAGACAAGTAAAAATATAATGAAGCCTAGAAACTTGCTCTGGGAAGCAGCCATGGTTATTCAGTGTGTGCCTACACAAGCAGGGAGAGATGTGGCTTGCTCTGCCTGGCAGCATGGAGCTGTGCTGGAGCATCTCCACACCCAGCCTCTTGTCTTGGTCACCCTCAAGGCTCCTGGCTTGGGGACAGCTGCTCCTGGACCCAGGGTGATTCCTGCTCAGGTACATAGCATCCTTGTTAAGCAGACTTGCACGTGTTTGTGTGCACATCCCCTCAGTGCCAAGATGAGGCTGCTCACCAGGTGTGACACTGAACAGTTCTGAAATTTGTGACTTTCCTTCATGCTGTTCTTAAATCCCAATGTTGACAGGCTGCTGTGCACCTTTCCATGGGGCCCAGGGCAAGCAGGAGCTGAGGAAAGGCAGCCTGCTCTAGGCTAGCCCAAAACTCTTGGCCTTGGGGACTGCCTGTTATTTGCAGTGGTTAGCCAGCTGTTACTGAAGATAGTTTCATGCATGGCCAGAGAGAGACTGCAACACTACAGATATGTGACTGCAGATTGCATTGTAATGAACACATGTAGGAGAATCACAACGTTTAAAATACATATGTTGTAAGTATTTTCTAACCTGAGTTCTTTGTTTTTATAACCATGGAGTAGAGCTGCACAGAGGAATTGGTCAGGAAGATCTCACTCTTCACCTTGCTCCACTTAGCTGTTAAGTCCAGAGAAGCTCACAGCTTTTGTAGAAACAACTGTTTAGAGCTGCAGTGCCTTCCCCTCAAACTACTTCTGCTGCTTGCCAAGGCAGTGCAGTAAGGAATGACCAAACCAAAACACGGCCAGCCTCAATGTTACGGCATTGCACAAAGTAAATGAGATGGTGGCCATGATCCTTGCAAACAGTGTTGTGTACAGGCAGAATGACAGGCGAGTGATTGTGAAGTCCCTGCTGTTGTTTCCAACTCATTGGCCAAAATAATTAATGAAATAGTTATAGCTTTTGCTTTTTCAAACTCAGAGAATGGCACAGCTTCACTGCTTACCCAGCTTTTTCTGGTGTTTTTATGACAGTGCCAAGGGGGAGAAGAGCATTTTCCCAGCTGGGGCACTACCCAGCATAGTCTAATACAGCTGGAATGGCCAGTCGAGTTCAAACAATGTCAGAGATAGGAACGGATTTGTTTTTCCAACTTGAACTTGCATAGCTGCTGGATTCCTCTGTTCTGCTCTGCCCCTGCCCCTGTACCCCTCCTCTTCTTCTCCAAGAGGTACCTCTGCAGCCAGCAGTCGGGCTCCAGGTGTGCTCCCATAAGAGGTGGCCCTGTGCAGTCCCAGCCAGGGCCCTGGCTTCCCCAGTGGGGCAGCACTCAGCTGTGCTGAGTGTGCAGTGCCTTGCACACTTGGTCACCATGCAGTCCCTTCAGCAAGGAGGTCTCCAGGCAGCAGCAGCAGTACCTCAGCAGCAGTAACACTGCCTCTCTCAGCACCATTTCATTACCTGTAACAACTCAGCCCTTGTTGCAATTGATTTTCAGTGGATCATTGAAAGTTCCTTCATCATTTTAGTCCTAACAGATTTCTACTGCCTGCTTCTCTGTTGTTTTGGCTTTTTCTTTAATGTCCATGAAGATAGAGTTTTGGTTTATAATGGGATAAGGATTCTGTGGCTGGGGCACTTAAACTCATAAATCCCTGGGCCATTTTTCCTCAGTCAAACAGCAACCACTGCTTCCCTGGATAAAGATCAGATCTGGAGAACTTCACACTTCCTAGCCAAAAGAATTATGAGTGACTAAGAAGGTCACTAATAGTAGAAATTGTTAGTCAGCCTTGATGTAACTCATTTGAGAGCTCCATCTCTAAATGGGAATGAGCAGGTGAAATCAGTGTGCATATGCAGCATGCCTGCAAATAAACAGGGAACTGCTGGGGAGTGCTGTTTGCCTGCAGCTCATGTCACCATCCATGACACCATCATGCAGTGCATCCCTTCCAGCCTGGTCCTCGTGAATGTGCTGATGGACCTTGGAGTGGGATCAGTGCTTCAGCCAAAGGAAGGCGTCATGGAGAAAGGGGTATGGAAAAAAACACCACCCATAAATGAGGGAAGCAAGGATACTGGAGTGGTTCCTGATTCCCCCCCAAAAAAAGTTTTCCCCCAGAAGGGTCTAGTGATAACCCTGAGATGGCAGGTGCAGGAGAAGCTCTGGAAAATGGTGGCTTTGACAGGGGGACAGAAGGGCCACAGAGTCCCCCAGCATCTCATGGCTCTCACATCATGTGTGCAGAGGGGTTCCTGCCCAAGCCTCCTGCTGCAGTAGTAAGCGCTTGACTGAGAACAGGGCAGGCAGGGGAAAAAAAAAGGGGCCTCGTGGGCCCGGCTGCAGCGTGTGCCACCATGTGAGCTGGGAAGGTGGGGGAGTCTCTAATCCCTCGGGGTCAGGCCAGCTGCCAGGATCCAGCTCGTTCCCCAGCATGGCAGCTCCGCAGCCTCTCTCGCACCAGCTGATGACACCCTTTGCAGGGCAGGGGCTGGCTGCCTGCAGCCTCTGTTCTTGGGGCTTGTGTTCCAAATAGCTGCAGGCACAGAAATGCCAAGTTTTATGTACACCTTCTTTGGGAGGTCCAGGAAGATTTGTGTCTATGACCTGCATAGACACTTAGCAGAGTCCAGGGGGCAGGTTGCACTGCCTAACATGTCCCTCTAATTGCTGGTGGTTTCATGCACCAACTTTGCCAGACCTGTGCTGGGCTGTTGTTTTTCCACTCTGTCAGGAAAAAGAAGTATAAAATTATACTTATGGACATAATGGAGATTTTTAATAAAGCCACTCCAAATGCAGGGAGCTTCTCTCTTCAGAGCCCAGATATTCAACTTGCCCTCCACTGCATCCTTCTTTCGACTATGATTATTGTTGCATTACTATTGCTATTATGTCATAAATTGACGTCTTGTGTTCCTGTTTGTTATCTGGGGATTCTGCTCTAATCTTGACAATCGCTAATGCAGTGTAAATCCAGCACGCTGGGTGATAATCTGGCTACATAAAAAAAAAAAAAAAAAAAGACTTTCTAGGCATAATCAAAACCTTTCACTTTAATATTGAGCACAATACTTTTACAATGAAATTGCATTTCCCCCAGCTCTTCTTCTCTGCAGCTCAGAAGGACACCGTGCTCTCTTTGCCTTTAGATAAAGCGGGTGCTCCCTGGGATTTAGTGGGCAGGGTGCAGGATCCAGCCCTCGGCACAGTGGAGAGCAGTTCGTGTCCTGCGCTCCAGTGACATCCAAAAGTTGGCAGGAGCCCTGCTCCTTCCCTGGCCTCGGCGGGGAATGTCTCCCCTTCGCCAAACAGAGCTCTGGAGGATGGATGGGGACTTTCTTGGATTGTGTTAATTCCACACAAAAATTAATTCAGTGTGGCTCATTTTTATAGGTAGTAATTAGTGCCTGTTGCAACCC
>VZRX01010206.1:118647-176278 GCA_013398075.1 Notiomystis cincta
CTGTTGAAACCCTGTTTTCCACCCAGATGTATCCTCACGGCGTTAAGTTGGTGGGCTCAGAACGGAGGAGGGCCTGGGTCAGGGAACAGGGTGTGTGTTTCAGTCCCTTTCTCAGAGAGACCTGAGAAGGATACGAGTGCAGAAAGCACGGCAAGCCAGGGAGAGAAAATGCGGAGGGCGAGATGGTGCATTAAGGCTTGGTTGTGCGGATATTTCGCAAGGAGAAACGGCCCCCCTAAGCCCCGTCCATGGCTTTTTGNGCCGCTGATCCTAAACAAGTTTGCCAGCCATGCTTTTCTCATGGCTCCCGCACAATGGCCCGTTTTCTGCCCACCTGCCGATTATGCTTAATTAGGCGAGGAGTTGATTAATTTGAGGTAATTGACAGCTAATTACAGGCCTGAGGGCTCATTAACTTGACGTCCTGTCTGAGGGAATCAGCTGGAGGGGGTCAGGTGATGTGCAGCCCCTCTCTGGTGCCCGCTTGCCGCCCACTCACCTGGGCGGCCCAGGGTGGGGACAAGTGAGGCTGCCCTGTGGGAGCCGGGACGCTGGGGGCCATGGCCACAGGGCGTCGGGAGGACAGGCACCCCCAGAGGGGACGCAGCATGAGGGATGCTGCAGGGCGGGAGGGCTCCCTGTGGTGATAGAGCAGGAGGGGAGGAGGTTGGAAATGGGCTGGGAGCTGGAGGACAAGAAGCCAAGCATGCAGGCAGGAGGGGAGAGAGATGTGCGTGGGATGAAGGCTCCCAAGGCTGCAGCTCCCTGTAGGTTGGGCCAGCAGTTCCCCACCAGGTCCATGGCCCCAGCAGAGTGTCTGGGGTAATGGAGGGATGCCACAGGTCCATCACTTCAACAGGAATCCACAGCAGCTGCCGGCAAGCTGCAAGCACCCATGCTCACTGTACTGCAAGGCATCATTAGTTACTTCATGTTTACATCATACAATACAACTACTGATCGGAAAAAGGGAATCTTTTTTCAGTAAGATTTTTCTCAGTTGCTCTTTACTGCATGCAAATCACAGGACAGCAAGAGAGCTGTTTACCTAACATCCTATTGATCTCCCCCAATGGAGAATTCAGGCATGTCCTCTGGATTTACAAATGTATCCTTATCTCACCTTTCTAGAACTGGAGAGATCCCTGCATAGAGAGAGGCTAAATGACACAACCAAGGTTACATTGAAAATCTAGGCTAGATCCAGCTTTTCGAGCCCTATACCCTGGAAATTGACCATAAAATCATCTTCACCATTTTCTTCAAGCACAAGGCAGGTTATCTGAAGATGACTACCAGAGGTCTGGCCTTATGGGATTCTTCTCCTGGGGGACTGGCAGCTCATAGGTCTGGGATGTTCCTGGCAATGCTGAGGAGAGGGGCAGAGGATGCTTTTTAAAAGGCTACCATGTAATTAAAAGGCTACCATGCCAGAGAGGATGTGGCTGGAGAAATGTACTTGAAAGGCCATAAAGGTTTGTGATGGCTTCCTGTTGCCATGAGAGGGCTCACCACCCTTAGACTCCGTCTCATCTTCAGGAAGTCTTGCCNGCACAACCAAGGTTACCATTGAAAATCTAAGCTAGATCCAGCTTTTTGAGCCCTGTACCCTGGACATTGACCATAAAACCATCTTCACCATTTTCTTCAAGCACAAGGCAGGTTATCTGAAGATGACTACCAGAGGTCTGGCCTTATGGGATTCTTCTCCTGGGGGACTGGCAGCTCATAGGTCTGGGATGTTCCTGGCAATGCTGAGGAGAGGGGCAGAGGATGCTTTTTAAAAGGCTACCATGTAATTAAAAGGCTACCATGCCAGAGAGGATGTGGCTGGAGAAATGTACTTGAAAGGCCATAAAGGTTTGTGATGGCTTCCTGTTGCCATGAGAGGGCTCACCACCCTTAGACTCCGTCTCATCTTCAGGAAGTCTTGCCCCAGACAACATGGATGTAATGCCTGATTAGTAAGCTTGGGTCAGGATTCAGTGGTAAGGCAATACAGAAAGTGGCTGAGAGGAGGAATGAGAAGTAAGCCATGCTGATGAGCAGAATGACTACAGGACACAGAAATAGCTGGACTGTTTGGGCAGACACAGCCTTCTTTCATACCAAGGTACTTTGCACTGCTACAGGCAATGCAGGCTTGGATAACAGAAACTGAAGGAATGAGATCTCCTTCAGTGTTGCAGACAACTCTTCTGTGAGCATATGGAAGTCTGGTGAAGAATCTAAAAAATCATCATAAATCACAGTTTGACTTGACCACTGGGGCTCTTCAGCCAGAGGAATCTGCATTGCAACTGAAGCCCTCTCAGACACTTCCCTTCACACACAAGGAATCGTTCCTCTGCCTTATTTTGGCCTTGCTTCTGCCTCTGGCTCCTCTCAAAGTGCTATGCCATCCTCACATTCTTGGTGTGATCAGAAAGGATGAAAAATGTAGATGTTTCATCTGCATGTTGCTGACAGTGGCTTTTAGAAACGTGACTAAACAAGTTGCTTTGATATGCTGTTAATACATTCCACAGCTAACTTGTACACTGCCCTTTATCCCTTTGAAATGTACTGAGGTTTATCATTTTCTAAGCTCTCTTGTTTAAATTTCATGGAGTTGGGTAAAGCTGACTGGTCTCTATGGCAATCATTATTTAATACCCTTCTCCCATTTGTTGTTCCTTCTTTCTACCCTAAACACACCCTGACTGGGTGATGATTCATGGTACAGAGGCCAAATGGATCCGTGTGACAAATAAATTTTGCTGCTTACTTGCTTAGAACCTTTTCCGTGTCTGTCTCTTTCAGGAGAAGGTGTCCATAATTTAAGTTCCATTTGAGAGGAGAACACCCCAACAACTTTTATAGTTGCATTTATCATTAGAACTGGGAGAGGAGTTATTTGGAGGATTCCAGACAGGTGGTTTCCTCTTTTTCTCTCTAAATCCATTGTTGAAATTGGCTAAACCATGGCCATTTCTCATCTCTCAACATCAAGGCTGTTGACTTCTAGTGTACATACAAAGACTGTACAGTGGTTCAATAATATTAAGAATTATGCATAGCACTGGGTTACCTCCACATGAATGTCTTCCTCTTTCTTGTGTTGACACAGACTTCATCAACAGTGATCAAAGAATCTGATAAACAGGGTTACTTTTAACCATGTACATTTTCTATGAGCTCATGTAATGTTTTCAGCTTACAGATGGAGTGTTCAGATGGAGGTAAATTAAGTGGTTCCCCTGTTTAATAGGATGTCTGAGGTAGATCCAGATAGGAAAAGTGCATTCTACATGTTTTAGCTCACTGAACCTTTAGAGCTCTCTCTTGCTTTAGAAAGCCTCACCCACTAAATGACACACTGTCATGCTGAGTTCCTTTCAGAAGAAGAAATGTTTCATAGGGTCCATGACTCTTATGAGATCTAACTTTAAGAAAGTTTCCTTTTGGATACTGAATATTTGCCTGAATTCCCAAGAAATTATCTGGAAGCCAGAAGTCCCACTCACCATTCCTGGAAGTGTTCCAAAAGCATGTAGATGTGTTGCTTAGGGATATGGTGGTAGACCTGTCAGAGTTACCTTAATGGTTGGATTCAGACTTAGAGATCTTTTCCAGTCATGATTCTATGGCAACTGAGTGAAGAGCTCCTTCTGTCTGTANATGACTCTTATGAGATCTAACTTTAAGAAAGTTTCCTTTTGGATACTGAATATTTGCCTGAATTCCCAAGAAATTATCTGGAAGCCAGAAGTCCCACTCACCATTCCTGAAGTGTTCCAAAAGCATGTAGATGTGTTGCTTAGGGATATGGTGGTAGACCTGTCAGAGTTACCTTAATGGTTGGATTCAGACTTACAGATCTTTTCCAACAGTCATGATTCTATGGCAACTGAGTGAAGAGCTCCTTCTGTCTGTAAGGAAATTGCTGAGTCCTGTCTTAGGGGGTTAGTTCTAGTAGCAGGAAATTTTACACATCTGTAAAGCCTTGGGTAAGCAGCAGCAGATAGGATCTTTGAGGGAGTAGCAAGTAGCCTCACTAGGATTGTCATACTGATGTAAGAATCAGGATAGCATAGGATCATTTACTTGAGAGGTGTTTCCTCAGAGAAATCCACCCTAAAACAGTATATTGTGACTTAGGCTGATGTCACTTCAGCCAGGGAGACTGGTTATTGGTATGTTCATAACAAGCTATTGGTATTTAAATACAGGTCTCTTGGACATCCAGAATTCCATTAAATTTAGGCAAACTCCTTTCTGTACTAAGTCTGCGGATGCTGGGGAAAAAAAAAAGGAAAAGTGTGTAATACCAGTAGTTTGTTTTACAGTAGTAAAAGTGCAAATAATCTCTACACAAACCACACATAAGCTTTCTAAGTAAGATAGCAGAATTGAAATTATTGCTGTGATCAATGACAGGGTAACCAGTTTCAATTTAATTTACTTTTTATCTCAGAAGTTTTGGCTTCGGAATTGTCTTGTTCTTGGGAATCCAAAAGAGGAGGTCTCTCTTTGTCTGAGGGAGGCAAGACTACCATTTTGGAAAGCAATCTGGACTTCCAGCAGGTTGGAGTGTTTTAGAAGGATGATTACCTAAGCAGTGGCAAGGATGCAGTTGCTGACACCTGGGCCAGCACAAGATGCTGCATCAGCCATCGTGTGAAGCAGTCACTTGTGTCACTGGATGAGAACTGTGCTCAGTTGGTGACATGGCTTCTTCCTTCTGTGACACCTTTTCCATTGCTTTCCTCTTTGGACACAGCTCTGGCACAGAGGACTGCTCTGAACCTGAGGAGTAGGAATGGCTGGAGAAAGAGCTTCTTAGCACTGAGTTTTCTGAAATATTTCCAGCTCCTTTTCCTACCTAAGAATTTCTTCTGTAACATATGGAGGGAGTGGCCACCAAAAATAAGCTCTTTCTATTGAGTCTGGCTCCAGAAACTGTTTTTTCCCACAATCATAGAGCCTGTGTGAAGTAGATCAAGGTTATGATGCCAACAACTTGGTTATGACTCAAGGTTATGCCAATTCAAGGTTATGAAGCTTGATGAAATGTTGCTTTAAAATCCATGTCATAACTACTACGTACGTGCCCCTGTTTGTACATCTGTATATTGGTACCTACTCTGCAAGGCTGGATGACAACACTCCCAAAGCAATTGGAAGGCTGAATTTTAGGCCAAGATCCTTCTAAACAGCTCCAAAAACTAACAAATATCCATAGCCCATTGTTATACCAAGCAGGTCAGCCTCCAGTTCTGAAGTTCAAAGAAAGTTGTTTTTCTGGTGCTGCCTATGTAAGTGACATAAGACCAAATCACCAAAAAACCAGCTTGTATTTTAAGCTTAAATCTGACCTCAGGATCAAAATTCTACAGTTCCAACCCAAATGCAGCACATGATGTACAAATTTCTGATCCACATGCTTAACTTCATGTGCCTGAGCAGCCAGTTATCAGAACAGTGTACACAGGTGCACAGACTTTTTATATTATTTCAAACATCTTTCACCTTAAAGAGCTGTTAAGTAACTATTCTCTATCAGTATCTGGGCTTCAGAAGAGAAGCTGCCTGATCATTTACCTTACTCAGGAGTAAGAGGGCTACTGTAATTATCTTGTTTGCAAGAAAAATAAGAACATTTATCTCATTTTGGGTTAGCAGAAGAAATAGCAAGTGTGAAATTTATCATTAGCCCAAATGTATTTTTATTTTGCTGATGAATAAATGTTGAATGCATGACCTTGGTGCTAATATTGTTCCCGTTATTTCTGTAGGAATTTGATATTAAATTTTCCATTAAATGTTGGAATTTTTCAAGAGATTTGACTCACCCAAATAAAAACAAACCACTTTATGTGTCCTGCATTTTAACATTTTGAGATGAGAGAACCAAAAGCCATCAGTTTCCATGCTATAGAAAATAAAGAGTATTTTTGAACATTTAGCTTACATGACACTATGTTCATGCACAGCAGTGCTGATCTGTTGCAAACTTGTTTGAATTAAACTGAAGAGTCCCAAGGGGGATCTTAAATCTAATTTGTCTGGAGATGCTGCAAGGCAGTGTGAACCACAAGGATGAAAGAGAAGGAAACCTTTCTCTTTTTAGATCAGTAACTCACCAGGAGTGTTGGGCTCCTGGAGTGCCCCAGAGCTGTTGGTCACCTTGAAAAGAGTAAAAGAACAAGTGAGTTCCTCCTTCCTAGAATCCACCTCTCTGAACATGCAAGTAGGGACCAAAAGTGCAGAGTGAAGAGGGCACTTTGGCAGATGTGGGACTGGCATGGGAGTACTGGGTGAACTGCTGTTCAACAGCACAAGTCAGGCACAAGCAGCAAAAGGTTTGCCCCTGACTTCTGGCTAAGGCACTGACAGCACCTCCTGCACATCTGGAGAAGTGACTCTGAGGAAAGAAGGACAGGCACAGCTGATTCTGAGCATCTATTCACACCTTCTCCCAACTAAAGGTATTTTGAAGTTGTATAAGTGCTAGACATTGAAAAGACATCAGATACTCAGCCCTTGGAAGCACAGACTGTTTACTTGCTATAGCTCCAAGCTGGGATTTCTAACCAGTGTGGTAGGACAGCTCAGAACTCAAAGGAGGAGACTATTCAGGCATTTTTCTGATGACCAGTCTTCAATCCAGTGCTGAGACAAAATTAATTTACTGCTCTGATAATATGATGTTCTTTTTGTTAGCTTCCCTCAATAATGCTTATAGCTTACATATGTATACAAATATGGATGTAGCTTATTTGGGTGCTATTTTTATTTCATCTTAGTTTAAGACTTTTATAAACATTATAATAAAAGCATGTACAAATGCCCTCCTTATACTTCTTCAGTAGGCAATAACAATTGACCAGAATGGATATTAACAGGCAAAGAGCCTGACTGGATTCACTTAAAAAGTCAATGATTTCCACACATTTGTTTCACTGATAGCACATTTGGCTTATCAGCTATATAAGACCCTGCCTACACCCTCAAGTTTTCAGGACAAAAGAGACATCTATCCAGTTGCTGCAAGGAAAATGACAAATGTTACTTTTTTTGTCATGGACAATAATTTTATTAAGTTACAAAAACTAGGAAGCTGCCTAGAGAAAAGGAATTGTACTATTGATTATTAAAACAAAACAAAAAAGAAGGGAATTTGGAATTCCCAGGAATATCTATTACCAGTAGAATAATAGAATTTTTAAAAATGGAGAAAAAATTGCTAACCACCCAGAGATAAGAAAACAAGCATTAGTAGTAGGGATTTCTAAAGAACAAATTGTGCTGGAGGAACCTGATTACTTTTTAAAATAGAATTGTAAAATTAGTGGATGATGGGAACACGATGGATTTGATACATTTGGATTTTAGTAAAGATTTGATACATAAATCCTACTCAAAATTAATGCAAATGGGTTTGGCTACACCACTAGATGGAATGAAAAATTGGCTGGAGACCCACAAATAAAGGATAATGATGCATTAAAAGGTATTGTGTTAGAGGGAGAGATTTCCCTCCCAGAGATCAGCAGAGAGTCAGCTTTGTCCTATTTAACACCTCTTGACATGACACCTTCTGCCTGAAAATCAGGAAATTTTGTTAAGAGAGTGAAATATGGAAGGACATGAAGCTGAAAATAAAATAGCATGCCAGTAAAAATACAAGTATTGTCCAAACCACAGTACACAGCCACGAGGATGTCCCTAGAAAACACCAGATGAGAATAACTGCAGCAGGAACCAATGAGATAGGAATTAGCTGTGTAGGACAGCAGGAAAACAGCTCAAGTGTTTGAATAATAGAGCTGCTCTGGAAAGACCAGAAGGCTTTTGCTCTATCTTTGTCCCACATATGCTTTAGGTGAGGTCCCAGGCAGGATTTGATGGTGTAGCTGATAGGGCAGCTCCTGGAATCTCTCTTGTTGTGTGCTGGAGACAAAACTGCTGTAAGAGATTTTTCTCCCCAGAAACAACCAGTGTAGACACAGTGAAGTCATCCTGATTTGGGAGGAGGGCTTTAAACAGATCCTCGTTCGTTTTTTACAAACTGTAAAACGAGGAAAGGAAATGGCAGTAAAGCAAATTAAATGCATTAACAGCAGACATAAATCCCCATTTCCCTAATGTTTTCCCATTCTCTCTCACTCACTCTGTCCATTTGCAATTTAAGCTATTAATCATCTAATCTTAGCATCCATCCACAGGTGTACATGGATGTCCCAATGATTTTTGAACCTGTAGGCTGATTTCAGGCAACTTTCCAGGAAGGTAATACATTTCTGTACATTTTATTACATTAATTGGCTAAGAAAGAAATCCAATGACTGCCCTCACTGAAGTGTGAGCATACCTCCCACAAGGCATCAGAGAATCCACACATAATGCAGTCTTGAGACACATCCACAAGGAAAACCACTCTTCCTTGGCTGGTGCCACTGCTCATTAAACTTCTGTTTTTCTCTGACCGCTTTCTTGCTGAAAATCACCACCTCTTCCTATTTTGTTCTTTCATGTTTTGATTTTTTTCACTATTTTTCTTCTTATACTGCATTTATAACAGTCTGCCTCCTTCACTCCTTTGCATTTGTTACAACCTCCTGCCCATGCCTTGCTGTCTTTCAAAGTGTACTTTTTTACCTATCTTGATCTTCTCTCCTCCAAGCTCCTATTTCTAAGCCCCTAATTCTTCTCACTTACCTGTATTTTTCTTTCAGTCTTCCATATCACTTTATTTCCACAGTCCTCTCCCACCAAAAAAGCTTGCTAATAATATTTTGATACTTGCTAGTAAAACTCCTGTAAACCTACCCAGATGCATACACAAATGGGGTACACTAATATCTACTGCAGCAAATTCCTCCCTCTACAAATTATTGAAGTGAATAAGAGAAATGATCTCTCTTTTGCTAGAGAAAATAATTTTAAATTCCCTAGAGAGCTGCAGTATCATTTTAGTAATGTTCTGTGTTAAGGCAGGATCAGACCCATAGATCAGCAGAGCAATAGCAAGATTTTCAACAGGGCAAAATTAGGAAAACTACATTTTTTCTGCCTTGGTTTGTTGACAAACATTTGGACTGAGCAAGTGTGGAGTTACATGAAATCTGCAAAGCAGCACTTACACCCTCTGTGCCTGAGTGTAAAAGGCTCAGCAAGGTCAGAATAAGTGTTCTACATTAGTGAAGATGTTATAATTATTTGTAGGATCTCTGTAATGCTCATGGCTTTCTCCTAAATACGTGTGTACACTGTGCACACTGTGGCAGTGAACAGTGCTGTGAGAAACCTTCATTTTTAGTGTTCTATTTTTAAATTCTCAAATCTTTAACACTGCATAAAGTCACTTAAAAATTAAATTCATAGAATAGTTCTTACAGGTCTTTAAAAAAAGATTAAAATGTCTGGTATTGCACCATAATTTATTGTTATTTAAATTTCTTATGCCTGTTGGTTGCTCAGGCATTTGCATTTTTATTTATTTCTCCACTTTAGAACCCACATCTATTTAATGAAACAACAAAGCAGATGGGAAGCAGTGGAAGGGCCACTCGACTGTGGCTAAGAAGTTACAAGGTTTGAACTGTGCTGCATAACCTCTAATAAGTCTCTTTACATCTTGACGACTCCTTTTCTTCTCCCACTCGTTTTCTGCTTCATCTTCTTATAACCTCTTGAGGACAGAGACCTTGACCTAATTATGTGTTTCTGTGATGCACAGCACAACAGAGTTGTGATACTTGCTGGGGTCACCATGAATTAAAATACTTTACTAGTGCACTTGAGAACTCAGAGTGCTGAAGAGATGTCCTCCCAACACCACTCCAGCCCACGGGCCAGGTACCATACAACTGGTGAGTGTTATGTGAATGCCAGGAGGTCTCAGTGAAGGCCACAAGAAGCCATTGCACCCTTCCCCTTCATCTCCATATTTTCACCTGTCTTCACAATGTTCTTGAGTACTGCTAATTTGTATGATGGATGTTCTTTATCAGAATGCCATCTTCACAAGGACACAAAACCAACGCTTTTTTATGCTCGGTCATTCCTTATCTGCATTTGGAAGTCAGAAATTTGACACTATATTATCCATACAGCAAGATGGCAGGGCAGACAAAGAGGTGTAACAAGCAGGGACACCAATACCTCGTTGGGCAAAGAAACAGAGATAAATTGGCAAAACCAGCAGTGTGTCTTTTCTCCTGGTGTCTGCCAGTAAAGCCCAATCTCTTGAGGATGGCCTGACATGGGCAGTGTCACCAACCTTTACACAAGGAGCCCACTCGACTTCTGAGCTTCCAGAGCACAAAAATGGAGATGGGTGTAATGATCTTCAGTTTTCTGCCAGTGATTTGTGACTCCTCCTTACACCAAGACTGAAGATCTGTAAGTGGCCACATGGTGTAACAGTGGTGTGGCAGTTGTTTTTTCTTTTCAGAAACTGTTCTGCTGTGACACTGGAAAGCAGTGCAGACGTGGGTTTCACTGAACATCCCCCAGAGAGCCTCAGCTCAGGTAGACTGCTTGTGTTCAGACCTTTCTCTCTGCCTCTGTATTTGTGAGGCAGCATAAAAGCTGCCAGCTCACTGGGGTAAGGCAGGAGCAGAAAAGCTTTTCTCCTTTCCTCTCTGGGTTTTAGTAAGAGGATTATACATCTCCTCCTTCTAAAATAAACCTCTTTGCAAAGAAGATACTTCTCAAGCCCTCTTTGGAGATCAGGCTCCTAAGATCAAGACTTCTAAGATTCAAGCCATCACAGCAGCCAGCAGGAAATGAACCCTCGTTAAAAGGGAAAGGCTTTTACAGCTCTGCAGGACTGCAGGGCTTGGACATAGGGTACATGCTGCCATGGCAAAAGGATCCTTGTTTGGTTCACAGCTACTGGAGACAGAAAAATTAAGGAGGCACAAGCACAAGGCAGAGTTCAAGCTCCATCCAAGATGCCAGGAGACTGTTGCTGGAGACTTGGCAGGACACAAACCCTCCTGCTCGAACAGCTTCACCACCAGGGACAAATAACCCAAGAAACTAAACAGGGAACCAACCTCTTGCAACTTTTAACCCTTGACAAAGTATGTCTGAAAACAGTACCCAAGCATGCATGAGTGCATGCAATGAGTACATTGTTAAAAGAGAGAAAGCAAATTAAAAGGTTTAAGACATGGTTATATGTTTTACTACATGCAGCCCAAAGATACAAAGGACCTTTAGAATGACCATAACATCCAAATCAGACTTAATCACTAACACAGTCCCATAACTTTGGAATTACATCAACCAGCAATTAACTTGTGCTAGTTACTCTGTTTACAAAACACCTATGTGTTAAAATGAAAGTCTGTGTGACAATATAACTACTTACTTCCACTGATCCTCCTCAGCACACACTGTTCTTCCCTTCTGCTGAGGCCATCTCAGCTGCTGTGACACTACAGACCTGCTCTGGCTCCTGCTTTGTCTTCTGTCTCTCTCTACTCCCTCTGTAGTAGGTCACTCTCTGCTGTCACTCTTACTCTCACTGTAGCAGTTTCATGCTAATGGCACAAAGTACACATTTTGGTTTTAGCATTTTCTATGGCTCCTTTAGTCATCATCTTCACCTATATTAACCTTTGTATGTAATTTCAATGTTGCCTAACTGCCTTTTGGAGCAAAAGAATCATCCTGATACATATGTACATCTTGCTTTTTACCTCAGACCATAAGCATCCCATCATCAACATAGAGAGGGATAGTCTGATTCACCTCCATGTCACCTCTCATCTTTCCAGCTTTCCCCTTCCTGGCCACATTGAGAGCTGTGATGATCATAACGACTCACAGGAGATTTAGTTCTTGATGGCACCTGGAGGTCCTGGCAGTTCCTCAGCTCTCTCCTTGCTACCCACTTTCCAGGGACAGAAGCTGACACAGTCCTCTCTGTGAAGGGTCACAGGGGAGAAGGGACTGCAGCACTTGTCCTTTCCATCTCTCTGATGACCATTTTACTGGTTCTGCACTTTTGGATGGCTGATGGATGCATCATACATACCCCCTTTCTGCTTGTACACACAGTGTTGCCTGGCTTGCCCAGCGAGATGGTTGGGTTTTGGAAGCACCAGGTGCAGCTGCTGGGACCGCTGGTTGGAGAAACATTTGCCTCCTGAGCCCGTTAATTAGCACAGTAACGGTAACTGTGCTCCATTAGCCAACCCATGTGGTCAAGTCCCCTCTCCGTCCACCAACCTTGCCCTTAATGAGAGCTGGAAGGGGGACACTCACAAAACACTGCCTCAGAATAATATTCGGCTTTGTCCACGCCGGTAACGAGAGCTGACAGGATCACTACGTCCATTTCTCTTCTAATTAGCACACTTCCAGCTCGGCCTGAGCCAGCAGCCAGAGAAAAGCGATCGGACAACCGTACCGAATCACAAACACAAAGAGGCCCATTCCCCGTAATTAGGTGAGACAATCCCTCAGTCTTTTCTCGGCTGGAGCTTGCCGGTAAGACTCTCGCTGTTTTGGTAAGTCCCAGCAACACAAGTTACACGTCTCCCCAGGACACTAATAAGCCCCTAATTGTCTTCCGCTTCACACGGCTCGTACCATAGGTCTGACTTGGGGGAATTCTTCTAACGAGCGGCAGCCAGCGCTCCCTGCCGCAGTCGGACAGGGAGCCGCCTCTCGGCACCGGCAGGAGAAGGGGGACGGCGAGAAACAGCCACAAAAGCAATCCAGGCACTGGGGCCCAGCTACGTGGCACGGGGCCGGTGGCTGGGCATCAGCCACACGGTGCTGGGGACATGGGCCTTCTCCAGCCTTTCTCCATCTCCACCGTCCACCTGCGTGGTGGAAACCTGAATTCAGCTCTCCAGACTGTCCTATCCTCTGTCATCTCCAGCGGTACACAGGTACTTGCACTTCCACACAGAAAGGCACCATCAAAACCAAACAGCTGACTGCAAAGATTTGCCTCAAGTCTCTGCTAAGGCTTGCTGGGAGTTGCCCTTAGAGAAATGCTGCACCTGGCATGGGCTTTTCTCCAGTGAGGGCTTGCAGTGGGTCTGCCCCAGAGTTCAGGCTGGGAAGGAGTATATGCATAAACAAGATCCTTTCAGTTTTCATGTAAGGGAACACGTGCTGGGTCTCACAGGACACGTTTCTAAAGATTGTCACAAAATTTTCATAAAAATGAGTTGTGAGGTGGGTAGGAGACCCCAGCTCAAACTCTCTTATTGAAACAGGGCAAAGAAAGACACATAGTCCCTCTTATTTTCAACCTGACACTTTCTTCAGAAAACATCATCAACCAAATATTTTTCAGAAAAACATTTTCCCTAATTTTTGATTACAAGCTCATATTGAGCAAAATATCAGAGCTGATCCTGTTAAGTACTCGTGGCCTGCAGATCCATTTGCCTCCTGTGCAGCTGATTACAAACTGATCCCTTCTGCAAATCAGGTTTCACCCTGATTCCTCTCACAGTGAGTCTCAACAGAAGCAATTTGTCCTGTTTTAACATGTGCTATTTGGCTTTCGTGTGTAAAGCAGGGAGAAAAACGAGTGACAAGCTGATCCATGCAGAGTACAAGAGAAAGACAGGTGCCACTGCTTTCTCTGAAAGGCAATTTAGGATAATCTATATATATATATATATATATATTAGTTATAACTAACAAGTTACTTTAATACAGAGAGAGGAAAACAAACTGAAGGCCACAGAATGAGGCAGCCTGAGCATCTGTGCCCACTTGAGTCGCTCTGCTGATCTCTTGTCCTTCATTCTCATGTAGCTGGTGAGCTCTCTTCCTGCCTTTTCACACATAGTCTACTGCATTTTGGGCTACTGTAGTTAGTGGAAGATGGCAAATGGCAAATTCCAAATAAATTCTGTGATTATGAAGAAAATGGTGCCCGGTATTTTTGAGAGGGAAATCCTCCCTCACATATAAGTGTCTGCAAGCACAAAATTTAATTACCCTATATTATTATGCCTACTCATCAGCTCTGGGCCACAGAGCCAGCCTTTCAAGTGATACAGAACCAAGTCAAGTACTTTGTCCTCACAGAGATCTCGTCAATAAATAAGGTGCAAGGTCATTCTTATTACCCATTTTTTCTACTAGCAATTAAGTAAGGGCTTTCAAGCTCAGCCCTCTTCCTCTTTTCTGTTCCTTACTGAGGTGTCTATAACAGAGACAGGCAGGGAGCGTTCTGGCTTCACTGGTCACTGATCTGTATTATAGGAATCAGCAGGCAGGGCAGAGGTCAACTACACAAACCCAACAAGAAAACGCCTATTCTGTACACTCATCAGCTGCCTGGAGTCAGTCATCCTCCTCAAAGAGACACAACGGAAAAGGTCAAGTCTAAAAACTGGCAGTTTCAGTGGATGATGAAGTCAAGATGTGAAGGGATCCTGCCATGCTGAAAATCTAAGCACAATCTAAATAAAACTGGCATTGTTGCACATATTCTATGCAGAATGTGGATTACACTCTATAACAACTGGATCAGTCTGGATCTCTGGCTACTTAACCTTTTAACTATCTTTATGTGGACTTTATGATTGGCCAGAATGATTTGAGTTCAGGATATTGCATTTCACATCCTCCTGAAAGAAATTCAAAGCACTGATGCAAAGATTGGCTTGCAGAAATAATGTGCCTCTAGAATAGGTCTGAGTCCAAGAATCACAGCATTATGTAAAACCAAAAGGATCCAGTCTTTTTCATTTGCTTGTCCTTGATGTTCTTTGTCTCTCTTTTTGGATTATTTTTTTCTCTTTTCTTGCCTTCTAAAAATACAGGGGTGCATCTCTTATCAGGGCAATGCATATCTGGAATCACACATGCAATACCTTTTGGATGTATCTGGCAGCCTGGCTGACATATGTGCTGGGATGTGCACGTAGGAGTGGGTGTGGGTTTTGGTATTTCTGTGGTGGGGAGGTTTTGCCACAGTGGTAACAGAAATGTGTCTACAACATTTGCATTTGTTCTAATCATTTTTATCCAACTCAGAGTTGTTGCTCCATGGAAGTTTCTTTCCAACTATAATTTTCCGAGGCTGAAAATACAGAGACAACCTTCTAGAAAATTGTCTTTCAATGAATTATCCTCTTCTTCTAAAGATTATTTAATAACTTCTTCAAAAGAGTCAGCACAGACTGGCATATGAAGATGGGGGTACAACACTAAGAAGTGAGGATTATTTTCATGCTGTATCAAGTTTTTACGCCATGTTCAGGTAGTTCACTCAAAGATGTGATACATTTTCCCACTACAAGTACCCTTGTTGCCAGAGGTTCTTAGGAGAAACTCAAATGTGAGGGTGCTTGAAGAGCTTCTCTCAAGATTGTCTCTGGTGTTTTTGAATGACTGCTGGTTCTAGGGGAGCGTATGCATCACTGTGGACTTTCTGCAGCAGTAATTTATAAGTTGTCTTTTCCTTTTGATTGTATATATCTAAAAATTTATTTTAGTTTAGAAGTACTACAGAAATGTTTATAAGAAATGGCTGAACTTGTGGGAGGCCAGGAGTCCAGGATTTCAGACCATGTGACGAAAATGAAATTTACCTTTTTCACATACTGCATAGGCTGATGATGGAATTGCCAGGTGCCAATTCTTCAGCATGGAATGGCTGGCATCACTGTCACTGTGATTTGGAAAAATCATTGTTTGCCCAGCACTAGTTACTGTAGGTGAAGTGGATGAGATCAGCTGCAAATCTAGCTGATGATCCTGTTCTTAGAGATACTCAAAATAGGATTTAGGCCCCGATGCTGTGAATGAAAACAGCAGAGTAACAAAACACAAGCTGTAATTAGGACGTACACACCTCACAGTGTGCTTGCACTATGAGCACTCTGCAGTTTTGATTATGCCAGCTCAGGCTGTAATAGAAGAAAGACCATTGAACATTGTGAACACAAGGAAGGTGAACATAACCACAGAAGAAAAACCACAGTAGAACCTGAAAAATCATGAGTAGTGCACAGACAGCAAAGAAGAAAAAATCCAAACAACTGTTCTGGACCATAAAAGAAATCAAAGGTTCAAAACTGAATTATCAGGTAAGTAGATTTAAAACAATTTCTCCCCCAACTTTTTTGTAAAAATTTTTAACCTTTCTTTGTACAGGTGAATTATGGAACTCACTATCCTGGGGCATTTTTCAGGTCAAAAGTACAGACAAATTAGGACTAAAACAGATTTATGGAGGGTAGGGTCTACTGTGGACCAGATTCAACTAAAACAGATTGCTGGATGCTGTGTAAGATACCCTAATGCAAAACACTGTGTAAGCCTTTTGTTTATATCCTTTCCTATCCTTCTACAACTGTTTATAAGCAAAGAGAAGATTACAGATAAGACTGGCTTGTGATTTGACTTGTAATAGCACCTTATATTTTTACATAACATAAAAATCAGTAGAGCCAGAATAAGGTTCAAACATTACCTCCAAGATGGATTAGTCAGTTTTCACTAATCTGTCATTTCTAGGTGTCTTGTTGAGGGAAATATGAAGCAAAGTTGAGAACTGTGAGTTACAGGACTGTTACAAAATTGTTAATTTTGAATAGCAAAACACTGAGTTAAATGGAATATCATGTTATTCAATTGCCAGTGCACAGACTTTTATTTTGATAATGATTAACATAACAAACAAGAATTTTTTCTCAGCTGGATTAGATAGCAAAGCATTTGATAGTCCATCACTGAAGTGAATAGCCTTTATAACTGAATGTGTGTAACACTGGCATTTAAAAGGAACCAAATAAATATTTTACTTCCAAGAAGCTCACAGTAACATCTAATATACCAATACATGAAAACACTTTATAAAACAATGCATCAGCTTGATTAATATTACCAAATCTTGATTTTCTTACACTCTTCATTCCTATCAGTAACAAAAAGTCACTCGGATTTTCTTGTATAGATAGATAACTGCATGGATGTCAGGAAGGACTGAAGGATAAAAATAGGGTTCAAAAGGGTAGGAAAACCCTTAGTAGCATTTGGATATTGAGAAATATTTATTTACTGATGGGAATGGAATATCCACAGGCCAACCCTGAGGTGGTGGCATGCAGATAAGTGAAGAAGAGCCTGAGGAACAGCACTGCCTAAGTGGCCAAGCAAAAGCTTTTGCATCTCAGAGGGCTATTTTGGAAACCCAGGCAAACCCCTGAGGTTTGAATTTGCATATTTTTAAACCAAAAAGCAGTAACAGGCAGAAAAAAATTCTCTGGCTAACACACAAAAATACATATAAATATTGCCAATAAAAAAATAACATCATTGACTCATCTCTACAGGTGACAAGTACAAAACCAAAAAATATCACAATTCTAAAGCATATGTTAATGGCTGCCCTATAATTAGTGTGTGTAATAAAAGGAGATTTTTCTTCTTCTTTTTTTTTTTAAACATATGTATGTTACTAAAAACTCCCTAGAGTTCGAAATTCCTTACTGCATGCATCAGAAAATACACATACACTTTCAGGACAGGCTTTCATACATTTTCCTATATCCTCCTTTCAGATTTCAATTCCTTAATGTGTTGGACCAAGAAACCTCTATAAAATGCACAAACTCATACTGGTGATACAGAGGAAGTATCCCATTATGTCATATATATGTACATATATTACATATATAGTATACAAACTTAAATTTGCATTCCAAATGTGTAATTCAATGCTTAAAGCTACATCAACATCAGCTTGCACCATCAGGTTTTTTTCTGTTCCTGACCTACCATCTTCAGCTTCTCTTCTCATTCATCTTTCTTAATTCTCATGATCTCAAGGAATGGAGTTCCTGTTAAGCTCAGCCCTGCATAAACTATAAAGGACAGAAATAACTCTGTTAAGTCTTAAATCAGGCTCCTGATATTTCTAAATTTGTGCAGGGTCTTTCCAGGATGTGGGATTTAACTACTTACACTTAGTTAACCAGAGCTGTCCAAAACAAGCCTAGTTCTGATTGGTAATAACCAAAACCACAGACTTCAAACCAAAGGGTCACCAGAAATTTAGTAAACTCAGAAGTCTATTTGATTAAAAAAATCTCCCCCTCTTTATTGCACATGCACCCAAAAAGAGTCTCCTCTCTCTGCAAAGCCAGAAAAATGCAGTGCTGTAAGGGCAGCCTATTACATGTACTATTTCCAAATAATTTCTCCTCTCATATGTGACTACAGCCTGAGAAATGACAAGTTTTGAAAAGCCTGCGTGGTAAAAATAACATTATGTTATGTTATGTTATGTTTCAACATCATGTTGTATCCTAAACAAGAAAGAATATATTTACTAATGCTTAAAAAGTTGTTTTCTAGGAAAAGGAAAGAGAATGGAAAGAAAAAAAATATTCTCTTAAATAAAACAAAAAGTCTGAACATGCTCCATACCTCTTCTAAGGGGTGAATAGGTAGAAGTGCATGAACAGAAGAAAAAGGCATTAAACTGTAATCACAGCATTCTGAAAGGGAGCAGCTCACAAAAATTTCTATCTTAAAAATTCTGGTTTTGTAGGAGACGGAAAGTATGAGGTGCTGATTTATAAGCAATTAAAATACCACAAAACATTATTTTCAGAAATGCTGAGATCTTGTACAGGCAGACCATCTTCACAACGTGGCTAGCAGTCCTGTTGCCACTTCTAGGAGTGATAACTGAAAACATTACCATCTTTCAGCTTTAGAACTCTTTCCAGTTTCTAGCCCTGCAAGAAGCAAAGCCTGGCAGAGGACTGACAAAGCTGTTTGTTTGTGTACTGGCCAAGGTTTCTGTGAGGATATCTTCCTTGAGACACAGTAACACTTCTTACCCACTGTGGTCTGTTAGTTTCACTCCGAAGCTCCTGGCACACCAAAGATCTTCCTCGAGTAGCAGACGTGCTTCTCTGAAGGCAGTGAGCAACTGGAACCTAATGCAGCGACTGCACTCTGCGTCTACACTAAAAGCAGATGCTCCTGCTGAACCGGAGCTCTTGGTCAATCCACACCCCAAACTGTGCTCAAATCCTTCAGCACAGAAGCTGCACACAGGAAATCAATGCATCTAAGACAAAAGACACACAAAAGGGTCAAGGCCTCATGATGGACACTGGCCAGTGTCCCATCTGCTGTGTACCTCAAACAGGCTGCCCCGAGAGCAGCTGAATAAGGACACTGGCTGTTCACTCTGAACTGCTGATGGAAGCAGGTAACCGTGTCACAGCCTGCCAGGGCCAAGTCCTCCTGCTGGACATCCGAAGGTCAGATGAAGTCCCAACTTCAGCACAACAAACTGCAGTCCTTGTGAACTGTGCATATCATACATTTCCCCCATAAAGAGATGAGCTGTGGAAGCAAAAGGAGATGTTTGCTTCTGAAGGTCTAGAGCAAGAGCTTTGTTCTTCTTAGGTGTTCTGGGCTTCATCTGGATCCACAGTACATAAAAGGACCTAGCTGGGTATTTTCGTCCGAATGCGAGATGCAGCTACTTTTTGGGTTTCTCTAGGATGTTCAGGAATTTCCCTCGAGTCATTTCTCTAGCTGAAATCACAAGGAAGGAAAAAGAAATCAATATTTTTAAACAGCCAAGAAACTCAAACAATTCTATAATTTGTATAATTGTGTAACATATTCTAACCATAGGATAAGAAATTCATTTAGATTTGCACTTGTACCAAAACTAAGAACTATTTTATTTGTCTATTAAAGTGGAAAATAAATAAAACTGCGTTCAGCTTGAATTCCTGACATCCTACAAATGCAGGCAGGGTCTGGAATCTTCTAAACTCAGCAATAATTCTCACAGGCTGTCTCATTACATACAATCTATGCTTTCTATTCCTACTGCATTATGCTCTTGCAGCACCTCCTTTTCTCTGTACTATCCATCTCTGAATGGTGAAATCCAAATCTCCATCACTCTGTCTCGGCACAATTGTTACTGTATGTTATAATCTGTCAGAGATTATGGAACTCTCCCTTTCTCTGTTTCAGGATTATTGCTCCCTGGATGATGTGGTCTTCCACAGAAATTAGGCAGCATTTTCTCTCTCTCAGCAGTGTCAGTCCCTGAATGCTGTAATATAATGGGGTTTATATTCTTTCAATGCAGTTCATCTATGGATAGGGTAATAAAGTAAAGTTTATAGAGCTTTGGTCTTCTCTTTCTCTCTGCATTGTCAGTCCTTCCATGTTTAATACAGCAAGGCAAGGCTTATATGTCTCTCTCTCACTCTTGGTACCATCAATCTCTGGTAGCTGTGCTACAGCAGGGTTTACAGAGCCACTTTTCTGCATGAGACATTTCTGACTTGAGAACCCATAAGCTCACAAGCTGGCAGAGCAGCCCTAACACTATTCTTGTCTTGCAATAACAATACAATGCATCAAAGACAACACCATTAGCAACTGAGGCCTGGAGAAAGACAATATTCCCACAGGTGCCTCTCCATTTCTTTTCAATAAAGGTGTAAGCTTTGTGCTGGACTGGCAGGCATCAAAACATGGAGGGTTTTGTCCACAGGAATGCTGAAAGCATGCATGTTTCCCACACCTAGCCTCAAAGACAGTCTAGAAGGAGATAGGAATTAATTTTCTGTTTTATCCATTCAATTTCTGACTTCTCTACTGAGACAAACATCAGAAATTAAAATTAGCATAAAAACTGGAGGTGGGTTTGATGTTGATGTTGGGTTTTCTTTTGACGTTATTGATTATCTGTCAGAACAGAACTAAAATGTAATAAAAATGTTCAGCTTACAATACTCAGTGTGCACTCAGACAAAAACATTTTGTTATTGTTTACAGAAAAGTTAGAATTTGTGTCTTAAAGCCTCTCCTTTAAATTATTACATTCTAATTTGTTTACACAAGGTTTTATCACAAGGGATTGTCACCAGCAAAATCCCTGATTACATTTAATTACAATTAATTGTATGTAAACGTATGTAACCTGCCTGTTACATACTGATACATGTAGGCTGCAAAGTCCACTGTCCTGAGTGGAACATGCTTCAGACTGGCTGCAGGTTCAAGCAGATCACTGCACTATTTATTTGCCTCATGCCTCCAGCTGGGAGTTGTATCACCTGGGATCCTGTTTCTGATTCGCAGCATCAACTACCACAGAAGTATTCATTTGTACCTCTACCTCCCCAGCCCCAAGATAATTTTTATGTTTTAAGTGCTGCTGAAGTGGCACAGGAATAGAAGGTGCTGCAGAAGAACAGAGTGGATTGGTATTTTCTCAGGGACTAAACTGTTATGCACAAACATGACTAAATAAAACAGAAAGATTTTGAAAATTTCAGCTTGGAATAGATTCTTAGTACTTGGTTCTTTGACATATCCCTGCCTTGCTCCAACCATAGTGCATGGCTTTAAAACACTCCTAACGAGAAAAGCATATCAGCCAAACTGTAGTTGATAAAGTGGAAAGTTTTCCAGAGTGCAAGTCCCATACAGGAGATATACGAATGCATGACAATTCAGTTCCCCCAAAGAGGGCTGCACCCTATAAATCAGGCAGAGAGCATAGACTCCTTCTGTGCGCCGAGTGAAATTACTGTGGGTTGGAGGTTGCTCCAGAGCACGTGCCTGCCTGTTCACTTGTCATCGGAGATGTTAACATTTCTGATTAATTCACAGACCTCTCATTTTATTCTTCATTCCTTTATCCTTGCTATCCTGTTCTGCTGCAGCTTAAAGATTCTTACCGACCTGCTACAATAATCACCGCCCGCTTCCCCCCCCCAACCTGGTGAAATTGTTTAGTGATGCCAACCGCGCTTTTAATTTGCAAGACATCAGACACAGAGGTAATTTATACCAACATCTGTTCATTTCTGACTTCTGAAACAAACTCGCACATGCTGCTACAAAATCCCATTAGGAGCAGGAGACAGCCTTCTGCTATTCTGTATTCCTCGTCTCCTCACAGACTTGGGCTTGCAGTAGGGCTTTATTTTTAAAGATATGATGCCAAACTGAGAAAGAAAAAGGACTTTGTATCTTTGTATGTGCATGAAAATGGCCACGAAGTAACATCCTCATTTGACAGAAAAACCCCAGCCAAACTAAGGGCAAGTTTCCACAAACATTAACAATCTTGTCTCCCCTGCTTCAGCTGCTTCCCTTATCTGCCCAAGAACCACAGTTCAATGTATTCCTGGTAAACATAGGCCAAGTTTTTATTACATGGTACTGCGTTCAAACATCTTGGCTATTCCTTCACCTTTGTTTCTTTTTAATCTGCACTGGAGTATGATTTGATGGATTTTGCACAGTAAAAGGCTCTAATATTAAATTGACTTCTCTACTTAGTATTGCTTCTGAGAAATGAATTCTTAATAATAGGAATATAATTTCCATTGGGGTCTTATGGAGCTTGCTGGAGTGAGGGAAGAGCTTGTGAATGAAGAAACCATCACCCACATTCCAAATATGATTGCAGGCTAAGAGAGATGGTAAAACCAGCTTTAAGCAACTACCCAAGGGACCAGTAGAAGCCATCTGAATAGTAGATAGAGGTGGGCTTTTTAATTAAAAGGTTGGACAAAACTATAGTGAAAACCTCAGGGATTTTTTCTTTACAATGGTTGCTTAAACCATGGCCTTCAAGGGAAGAGAGGGTCCGAGCACAGGTTCCATTGTACCAGCAAACACACACACCACAGAGGCTGCGCAGCACGAAACAGAAACATGAATCTGCGTGACAAGTCACAATTTACAGCCTTGCCTACGCTGTGCATCTACGACAATACAAAAGTCAACAATGGATACCACTGCAATAGCTTGGATATAAATTAACCTCACCTACTAGGGAGAAGGAAGACACTGAACTCCACAGAGAAAAAACCCACTTTATGTTGATATCAGCACTGGTTGCACTGGAAGTAGTGCTTGAATAAACTCCTTCAGATAAATGTATGGGAAAATGGTATCAGGCTATTATAATTAACTGTAGGAATTAAGTTTGCTGCCTGGCAAGATCTGCCAAGCAGATCTCAAGAACAGGTACTGGATAGGAAAGGCTGGGACTGAAAGGAGGAGGAGACATTTCTACTTGATAGGGGAGCAGAATAAGGTTTAATATAATCTCCTCTTTAGAACTTCAATCCCTCAATCCCACATTTAGTCTTGTTGACTCAGGCTCTGTTTTTACTACAATTGTCCCCAAGCTGCCTCTCTGCAGTAAATTTTGTAGTTGCTGGTTGAAAAGATTCAGTAGTACAGATTGATTTCCTACAAGTGAGGAGATGAGGGATTACCAAAAGCAGTCCTGGTTAACAAGATTGGGTGCAGAATCTCCTGCTAGAGCAGCCCACTCTGCCAGTGCTTTGCATCCTTTCACTATGACATATGGGTTTCATTACACAAAGATTTTCCTGATTTTAACTTGGAGGCGATTACATTGGAAACTCAGAGCTATCTTTACATCTGTAGCAATTTAAAGGTTAAGTAACTTTTAATCAAATGACAAAGACTCATAATGTTTTTTCCTCGATTGAAAATGAAAACTGCTGTTCCGGATATTCCTTCCAGCGACAATTTAATTAGAAAAACCACTGCACTGGAGATTGGGGTCCAGCCTGATTGCTCCCCATAAAAAGCCTTCTCACACATACGACAGCACAGGACATACTGTGTCATAAGGTCTGGATAGCCAGCAAATAATGGAAGGATTTACTGCTTTAAAATCAGCAAGGAAAACAGTGATTTATACTTACATAAACAACTTTCATCCAGGAGAATCCCTAAGCAACACACATACGTGCACACTTTTTAAACATTATATATACTTAAATATATCCACAGCACACTTGGGGATAAAGTCAATGTAAAAGATACACATGACAAACTGTATTTATCACAAATTCATCATGAACATTACACCTTCACTTCTTATACTTCTGGTCTTATCTAAAAATCTCAAAACAAAGCTTGCAACTATCTTCAAATTATAGATACTTTAATATGAAGTCACTTGCCAAAGAAGCACTTCTTAGCTCCTCTCCCAGATGTACAACTTATGGGACAAATTTGAGTGTGATTCTTCTCTGACCTGAAAATACAGCCTTGCTGAAATCTAAAGGTCTTGCTACTAATAAAACCCGGAAATACAATTAATGTTTTTAGCTCTGAAATCTCTTGCAGTGTCACATTTTGAATGTGCCTACAAAAAGGTTATTTTAGGCACTGTTATACTTTGTTAGCTTATCCATTATTCGTCCCATTCAGTTGTATTTATGGTAACTAAAGAACTTGTTTTTCAGCATGGAAGGATTCCTTTAAAATACTAATCATGCACTCTCAATCTACTGCTGTGTCCTTGGACTACATTGAAAACAAAACCAGAAAGGTTTATATCTGAAACACTGTCAATGAAAATTACCATTTTAGGGCAAAGAACTTGAATTGCAGAAAGAACACTTCTCTGGTTTTAACCTTCTATCACAAGAGTCTGTTGCATCAGAAATGATTTCTTACATGATGAGATACAATGTTAGGATAAGAAGACACAATGATTCTTTTTCTTAGTTGGCAGGGCACAAAAAAAGGCTAGAGGAATCTACCTGTGAGTGACTATGGGAGTTTTGCTTGACTGAACTTGAACAGCCAATTGCAAAGTCTTTTAGTTGGGCTCAACTAATACTGCATGTGAAGGAAAATAAAAAAATAAGTCAGGGATGAGGGTTGAAGGCAAAAAGCTAATTAAGATCAGCAAAAAATTTTAAGATTGATATTATTACTGAACAGTCCTCAAAGAGGAAAGAGGCATATGACAGACAAGACCAAGAGAATATTTACCCAGACAACATAATCTGAACTTCTGTCAGAGAGATAGAAACTGGTCCCTGCAGATCTATCTCAAACCAGACCCCCAAAATCCTATCACCACCTGGCACCAGCTCACTCCTCTTTCTCCACAGAAAGAGCTCCAATGACTCTCCTATCTGCTGTCTGCTTCCTCATATAAGTGTCAAATGAGATGCTACTTTAAGACTGTTGGTTTTTGACAAATGCTTACCAGTGAATGCTACACCAAGCCAAATTTCAGAGAGAGTTGAACTGCCATCTCAGGAGAGCTAGTGAAAACAAGGTCAGTCATCTTCACTGGAAGCACAACTGGCACATGCAGACACTTCAAGCTGTGCTTCAGGAACTGTTACACTCACACTGAAGACCACTGCAATCACCTAACACTCCTGAAACACATTCCTCAGGTAAGACAACAGAATCGGTGTAAACCTCCAGGTGGAATAAGCTTGCATTACCATAGCATCTCTCAGAAATCAATATCAAAGACCTGGCAAAGTTTATCAAGCCTTACAATATTCTTCAAACATACAGTGATTTAATTCCCACCTTACAGATGGGGTCACAGCCTCAGTACAGATTGTTGTGCTTCACCCCAGCCAGCAACCAAGCCCCATGCAGCCATTTGCTCACTCCCTCACCAGCAGAATCAGGGAGAGAATCAGAAGGGCAAAAGCTGGGAAACTTGTGGGTCGAGATAAAGACAGTTTAACAGAGAAAGCAAAGCAAAACAAGGAATTGATTCATGCTTCTCTTGGCAGGCAGGTGTTTGGCCATCTCCAGGAGAGCAGGGCCCCACCATACATAATGGTGACTTGGGAAGACAAATGCCATCACTCTTAATATCCCTCCCCTTCTCCTTTTTCCCACCACTTTATATGCTGAGCATAATGTCATGTGGCCTGGAATATCCCTTTGGGCACTTGGGGTCACCTGTCCTGGATGGGTCTTCTCCCAGCCTTCCATGTACCTCAAGCCTCTTTGCCAGCGTGGCAGTAGGGAAAGCAAGATCTGTGGCTCTGGGTAAGCTCTGCTCACCACCAACAAAACCATCTCTCTATTATCAGCCTGGGCTCAGCACAAACCCAGAACACAGCCCCATACCAGCCACTATGAAGAAAAATAACTACCCCAGCCAAAACCAGCACAAGATGCTAAAGGAGTCAGCAATTGTGCTAGAATTCAGGCTCTGAAAGACAAGCTCTGTCAAGTCTTGCTGCAGCATTTTAAAATAATAATACTCCCTTGGTACAAAACATCACCATCCTTCCCTTGGTGAATGAGATAGCACAGTGTACACTTATGTCAGCTGTACTTCACAGTCTGGCATGGCTTGTTTTGAAATGCCAAAGAAGGTGAAAGCTTGCACAAAGCCAGGCTGTGAATTGGAGCAGGTGAGCACATGGACTGCTCCTCCCACTGTGCTATGAGAACAGTCCTCTCTGACAGAGAACAGGTAAATAGCTGAGACTGATGAAGTTTAAAACCATTGAAACAGTTTAGTGAGGGTTAGCTAGAGCCTTAAGAATTGTAATCAAATACCTAATGCTTTCCTGAATTACGAAATCCTCACGTGACCTCTTTCCACCTTGTTTTTCTCCACACATAGTAGTCATGTTTTATCTTATACCTGATAAGAGATCACAGAGATCGTGCAGGATTATCCAGCACAGTGATAACAGATCTGCTGCAGATTAATAAATCCTCAAAAATGTTATTGTTGCTATCAATAAATACTAAAATTATATCTGCTCTAATCAAGATTGGATTCCTTCTCTGCAGAGTAATTTACCTTGTTCTCCTAACCAGATTTCCCTACCTTGCAAGGAGGTTACCGTTCTGTTTGCATTCAGTTGCAAACTATGATGTTCACAGAGCTTCGAATACCGAAGCTAAAACAGTATTCATTCACATGCAGATGGACAAAGTCAGTCAGTGAAAACACCCAAAGCAAGGGGCAAAGACAGCCCTGCCACTGACCAAGGAGCTACTAAGCTTGTGTTCCAGGCCACAGATATTAGGATGTGCAGGTATTTTGTCCTGAGTGACCCTGATCTTACAGTAAACTCTTACAGTACTTCCCAGTCCTAGGAGCTGCCTGCAGCCAATATCTTGTAAGGCCAAAGATCTGATCTCTTTGACCCTCAAAGCAGGGAAAGAGTTACATCTTCTCCCCGCAAAGCCAATAAAAACCTCTTGATTATAATTTAGATAAGAGCCACTGGATTGAATAATAATGTCTGAAACTCCCCTGGCTGTTTCACCTTGAGACGTCCATCACTGGGTTAAACATGATGCTAATTGCATTTGGATTGATTAATTTCTCTCACTCCTGTCTATTCGAATAATGCTTAACAAAATAATCACAGCACCCAGAGCCAAATCTTCTCCGTCAAAGGAATGAAGCCATCAGAAGCAGCAGAGATGAAAGAAATGAAGATGACCCGTAATTACTGCTACGGTGATATCATTACCATATTACAGAAAATGAGTCGACGTGGGGGGAGCGGGGGCTGCGATTATTATTTATTTTTTAATGGAACCTCACCTCCTAAGAATACAGATCCAACAGAGAGAGCAGAGCCTACAGAAATGCAGAACTAAAAAATTACAGTGCATTAAATTGCGAGATACAGTGAACACTAGGACTCCTGATACATCAAGCATCCCGTACTGTGAGCTGCTATTTATTCACTTCACTATTTTTTCATTGCAATAATATTTTGTGTATGACTAGCATAGAGATTTAAGATGCTTCTCTTCCCAAAAAGATCCTCAAGGGCCTGCAGCAGAACTCACCCATAACCTAGATGCTAAAGTCATTCTCTTTTAATATTATTACAAGTCATCTTATTTTCAAAGCTGGCATTCAGATTTTTAAACCACAAGGCCTAATTTGATGCTCAAAGAAAAGCTATTATGCCAGAAATTTTTATTCTTCAATGCTGATTCCTCTCTGAAGGGAGTTATAAACTGCATCCCCAGCCACAGTAGATCACCTTCAACCATTCAATATGCTGGTTCTGTAAAGATATTAAATGTATCAAGTCTGGAAGAATTTAAAGCAGGATTGGAAAAAAAAAGAAAACAAAAAAAAACCCCAAATAACCAAACCCATAACCCTAACTTGCAAATGCAAGGCCTTCTGCTCCCTTTTTTCTCCAAAATGCACTCCCAAAGCCCCTATCATTTGAGAAACAAATAGCTTGGCAATTGTGTAAGATCTACAGACACCTGTGCACTGCAATTCTAATTGTGGTTTATACAGTTCACTTCTCTCAGTGCTCCTTATGTCTGCCCCCTGGTCTCAGACCAAAGACAAAAAAAAAACCCTACACACAACTAGCAGCTTAAAATATTTATTCTGGAATAAAGCCAAGGTCAAATACACAGGAAAATTTCACACACCAAAAATGCCAAGACCTAAGACCAGGCACTGACTCATGAAGCTAATTAAACACAGAAAAATTATGTTTGAATATTTTGTAAGGCTGAAATTAAAAAAATTAGTTATAATTCTAACATTAAAAACAGTAAGAAAAGCAATTTTTCATCAAAGTTGAGCATACTTTCAAATATACCTGAAAGGTACTTTACTAGCATAAGTTATCACTGGAAGAGCTCCAGCAGATCCCACAGATACCACAGCCAAACAACAGAATAGGGCCATGTTTTTACCAGAAGCACTCCAAAGGACTTTTTTGTACTTGCTTGTACCAAAAGAAAAATAATCTCTTCCTGGCTTCCAACACCTGTAGTGGTTCTTGATAATTTAGATTTTCTCACCACGGGATCTCAAGGAGAAATCTTCTTTAGATTTCTCTAAAGATTTCTCTTCCAATTAGATTTCTCTTCCAATTCTTTAGGGAACTGGAATCTTCATGGAGAAATGTTTGCTCAAGATCCCTCAGGCATAAAACACACAAAGAAGATCAGCAAAGAGGTCTGTGCTGAACACACAAGGCCAGGTATGAAAGGTTTCTGGAGGTGAATGGACCTTTCCCTGAAGGAAAAGGGTCAGAAGGGCTGCCCACCCTCCCACAAAACAGTGCACCACGATGCAGTGCTGGGCAGCACGTATTTACTGCTGAAAGCAAAGCAGGTGAACCCTGAAAGTAACAATTTTTTCAAGTTTTATCAGTGGCCAGGGCATGGAGGCCATGGCCAAATCTGAGCCCAGGAGCCAATAGAAACAAAGGGATTAAGAGTTATTAGGAGCAGAGAGAATTACATATTTACAGTACAGTTACTGGAAAATAATCGTGTAATGATTATGTAAGTCCCTATATTCCTTTTGGCTAATAACGTGGGGATACAAGCTGTATGGTTATGCAAGCCAGGGCACACAAATCCAATCAGAAGACATCAAGGCTTGTTTACAGGGAGGCTTGCAGCTCTGGATCAAGAACGGTGCAGCTTCCTTGACCTGCAAAAGGCAGAAACTAGCCCTTGTCAATAAGTTAGTTAATGGCCTGAACTGTGAAGAAGAACTGGATTTTTAAATTTAACTTCTGTCAACAAACTTAATGGAAAGAGATATCTAGATGAAAGAAGCTCATGATATGGTAGTCTGTATTTATTTGTCCAGAAGTATGTATTTCCTTTAAAATGCAGACTAAATCTTTAAAATGTTTTCTGATCCCAAGATTCCTTATTGAAACATTTTTCTGACTGCAGCCCTTGACACAACAATGAATTATCAGTATTGAAGGTCTCTATGAAAAGAAGATTCATGGGTTTTGACTGAAAAATATTATTTGATTTACACATGAATAAACCCAAGATTCCTTTTGCAATTAGTAAGATACAACAAATTACATTACATAGAAGACTTCCAAACTTTCCAAAAATCCAAGGAAAAGGTCTGTGTGGCCAAATATATGCAAATTACTGAAATTTCAGTGTTCCAGTGTCACAGTCTCAGGCTTTGTTAAGACAGAATTATGGAAGAATAGCAATATGAAGAAGAAAACCTTCACAACTGCCTCCATCACTTTATTCTTTCCATCATGTGAATCAAGGGTACTTTTTATAAGAATTACTCTTATCCCTATCCTCATCCTTCCCAGTATATTCACCTTTACTCCAGTATTTTAAGTTATAACTTAAAAAGTGTTCTGCCCACTACAATACTCTTCTGGCAGCAATACCCTGAGCTGAGGAGTATCTGAGAAACCAGAAGAGGATTCAGGAAATTCAAAACTATCTTTATCAACTCCAAGCTGGTCACAAGACATCTGAGGAAAATTACAGTTTTTACAGCATCCAAATGCTAGTAGAGTCAAGTTTGAATGAATAGGGAAAAGCTGTTACTACTCAGGGAATCTATGACTAGTGTTAATCTGACCTACTTGATAACAAAACTGTAATACCACTCAAGGCTATTTGGAATGAGTATTAAAATATAAACAACGTAGGTTCTGCTACAATTATTACAATTTAGCTGCTAATGAGCTTAAAGGCAACTAGGCAAGGTTCAACTGTAAAAGCAGATGTAAAAGATATACCCAAAAATACCCTCCCAAACCCACAAGTAAATGTGAGAACATTTTTCATAAACACCCTCATGCTTCTACTGTCAAGGAATTTTGAAGAAAATATTAAGAATACAAGAAATACAGAGGTTATTGGAGTCTGAACATAGCCTGAGAGCAGAGGCCAGAAGAAACTCCAGTTTTTTGAAACCCAAAAATAAAGCCTAAACAAACAAAAAATAATTATTTTTCACTCCAAAAGGTCTACTGAGAGTAGCCCAGTAAGCTTTGGTACTCTTCCTCTTCCAAAAATCCCTTCATGTTTATTTACAGACCATGCATACCGTTGGTCTGAGGCCACATCCACCAACAGGTACTTCTCTTATGAAAGCTGAGTGCAGCAACACTGCTATCTTTTAATGAGCACAGAATTGTTTTTCATCCATTACTAGAAGAAAGGACAGAGGCACTGCAGCAAAGCAGAGAGCAAACCATCTACAAGACAGCTCAGAAAGGAAAGCAGAAGGCAGTGCCTCTGCTTTGCCATGATGGCCATGAAGAGTCTCCATAGATTTGGTGACTGGGAACACTGCTGTGAGGGTTGAGGGGCACTGAAGAAACTTTGGAAGGCAGAAGAACTCTGAAGACTCCATGATCCAGTGACAATGGGAATATCAGATATATTTAGAGTTAGAGAGGTACAGAAGAGTAGAAGAGGTATAACAAAATGAGGATACAAGGAAAAGGTGCTTAGTGAAGAAAATTTGATCTACCAGAAGAGAATAGATCAAATAAGGTATACAGTACAATATCATACAAGGAAAATTGTCCAGAATCAGAGATCCATTCTGATTTGATAGAATCTTGGCAGGTCTCCAGTTAATGTTCTGTTCAGAACAGATAGGCTGCTCAGGGCTTTATCCAGGCAAGCCATAAAAATATCCATAGATGGGGACTGCACAAGCTCTCTTGACAATCCTTCCAATACTTGACTGTTCCATGCTGGAAAAGTTTTCTCTTGATTCCAGTCAGAAGCATTCTTGCATCCTGCACAGCCTGACTCATCTTCTCAAATAACCTCCCTGCATGTTCTAGCAGGCAGCTGTCAGGTCCCTGTGAGGTCAGCTCTTCTCCATGCTGAATGAGCCCCATTCCCTTGGCCTCTGTTCACAGGGCAGGTGCTCCAGCCCCTGATCATCTTGGTGGCCCTCCACTGAAATCACCCCAGTTTACCAATGTCTTCTTCATGCTGGGACATGGAGGACACCACTGGATGTGGCATTGCAGATGCATCACTTCCCTGGATCTTCTGGCCATGTTTCAATCAACACATGTATATGCAATCCCACATTCCCATCCCATATTCTACTTACTTGCTGTATTCCTTTTCAACACTATTTCCTTGCCTTTAACCTTCCACCTACCCACTGCTTTGCTTAATGTCCCAGGAAACCCAAGCACCATAGGCAAGAGCGAGGGCATTTTATGTCCTGAGACAGGGAAGGAACTCTTTGCTCCTTTCAGTTTTATATGCATACATTAGTAAATACAAAATGTAAGCTTTTTTTTTAATAAATGTGGTCTTTATTTTCAAGTAAGCCAGGTACTAGACATGAAAATCTTGAGGCAACTCAGAGAACTATCTGTTGAAAACCAAATGAGAGCTTGGCCTGCTACCCAGAAACATCCATCACCCAGCCCTTTTCTGCTGGGATTTGTGGTGAATGACGTCCTCTGCAGGTTAACAATTAGATATTAGCATAAGAGTCCTGTGTCATCGTCATCATCTCCCCAGGAGACCAAAACAGGCTGAGTGATTTTTAGATTATATGGTCTGATAAGACACAGGCTCCTGACTCTCTGTGTGCTTGCACCATGCAGGCCACCTGCTCTGTGGAGCTGCCACCAGGGACACCCTCAAAAAGGTTTAATAATGATGTTCTCTCTAGAGATGTAACTCAGAGCATGCTCAGAATTTACATTCTATACCAGTGACTAAAATCTTGTATATAAAATCCTATATATAAATAGGATCTATGACTAGTTGCTAAAAAAGATTGTAGAAATGTTGTTTCCTTTTAAACAAGACTCTATCTGCTCTGTAGTCATAAAAACTATAAATGAGCACAGGAATTGATAGAGAGGGGCAGATCTGTAATCTACCCAGTCAGGTATCCTGTCTGGATACTGCACCCAAGATAAGAAGCATCACAGGAAAAGATAAATTAGGGAGCCACATTACAAAGACATATGGAATAATTATTACTGAAAGATTCCTCCTCTTCTTAAGCACTTGTTTTATATCTTGAAGCAGTAGCTGATATTTCCTACTTCATTTTAAGATTTTTTTCTGCCTCAACTAAAAATGTTCTCATTGTCCATTTAATTGCTTGATTCCTTTTCAATTGCTGCTAAGTACTTTGTCTAAAAAAAAAAAATTCCAGTGTTGCAGAAAGTCCCACATCAAATCATTATGTAAAAAGCATTCATTTTTGCTAATTTTAATCTGACTAGCTTCCATTATTTGTTTTCTTATTTTCTCCCCTCTCATTCTTTTCAGGGTTGGGAGTCAATAGAAATTTTCAATTTATTTTCTCAATTGAAGAGATGTAAAATAACAACTGCACTACCTTTCAAAATCATAGAGATCCTCTTTTTTCCCCCCACATTCTCATCAAGAAAACTCTTGATTTATAAGCAGCTCTCTAGAAGTGAATAGTGTATTTCACACTATCTCAAAATGATTCCTCCCAAAACACTGCCTGAAGTCATAGAGTATTCAAAGTTACAAAATAGAGACTGAGACTTATTTTCTTCCTGGGAAAAGATTATTAGACCTTATGCAGAAACATAGGTTATAAAGCATAAACAATTATTAAATTCAAGCAAAAGAGGTGAGAGAGAGCATAATAATTTGCTGTGACTTGGAGATTCACTCAAGCCTGAAGACATATAGGAGAAGAACAATCTGATCAGCTTCACAATGCTGGGGACGTGGCTCTTCTGGACCTGGCTGTTTTGGTTGATCCCAGGAGCTCAGGAGGTATGAGGGGCACATGCAAAACATGATTAAATTCTGCCACGTTCATCAACTGCACACAAACCCCAACTACTTCAAGTAAATTCACCAGCAAGTTCAGACAGATTTGTCAAGACAATTCTGCCAAACAGCAAGTTTTTCATTCAGAAACACAAAAGTCATGTAAAAGCCCACAACATACAGAACATCAAAACAACAAAGAAAAAAACATGATGAGAAAGAGAAATGAAGAAATGGTCTGATATAATACTGGTGTGTGTAGCAATGTATGGAGATCTTGATCACAGTCAAAATAAGGAGCTCATCTTTGTGACTGGAACAAGATTTGATAAGATCAGAGTAAAAGATTCTGAGAAAGGTATAATATTATAAAAACTTGGATAAGCACTGTATGGATAGATAGGAAAGGTTTTATTCTGTATGTGTTATATCAAAAAATGGAAGAAGATTTAGATTATGGCTTGGGTGCTTGGATTTACTGGAGAGCCAAAGATTATACTTGGTCACAAGGTTAAATGAGCAACAGAACAGCAGTCACCAAAAGAAGCATCACAGACAATTTGTTTGGTACTGGAGGAGGAGTAAAAAGCTCCAGTTTCAACAAGTATTCAGATCACTCAGATATAAGGGAAATGAAGGGGCTGCTAGGAAGCATTTTTAATCCCATAGGTTCTAGAAAGGTAGCAATGTTCATTAGCTCCCACTGTGCTCTAAATACTCTGAAATATGTATGTTGCTAACTTACAGTCACAATATAGAACAAAATACAAATGATACGAGACACACCAAGCCATGCTACATAGTACTGACACATGCATTCACACTTACTCTACAATATAGTTGTGTTTCATGCACATAAATTTTATAATTTTTTTTCAAATTGTCTGGCTTCTTAGGAGTAATAAAACACTGCCTTGCACGAGCACTGTAATGCTTGCATAGATATTATCAGAATTATTTACTAAAAAGAGAATAAAGATAAAAGAGTACTGAAAAGAGAGGAAACAAAGATAAAGTGTTACAGAACTGAAGTTATCTTCATTCATAGTACAAATTATTTCACTTCTCAGTTTCACTGCCATAACCACTCAAAATTTGAATCATTACAATACATCTATGTCCCACTTTCCTCATCATTTAATTGGCAACTAGGTGATAATCACTCTAAAAATCATCAACTTTCACCATTTCTCCTCCTCTAATTGACAGATGTGCAAAGGGCCTATAAACTCCTACTGTCACCAGCCTAAGACATGCCCTTCACTGGGACAGATGTTGCCACTGCCTTGAAGAACTTGTGCCCTCTCTGGGAATCCAGCAGCAGGTCTTTTTGTTTTATCCAGCAGGCAGGGGGCATTCAAAATCCTCACTAGGAAGTGATCTGCAGCGATGCATTAAAGGGAAGACTCCAGCTTGTAGGATTTTGGATTTTATTTAAGGCAGTGCTTAGCAAGAAGAGAGACCAGCAGGTACATTTTCAATGCCATCTACTGGATAAGACAGACAACTCTAATAAAGGCAAATGCCTGCTGTTTTCCATCTATCACCACCAACTCATACCAACAGCTCTTTGTACCTTACCTAAACAAAGATCAAATCTGAAGCTGTCTTAATAAGCACATCTTATTCCCCATTCTGTTAATGCATCCAAGAAAGCAAATAAGCCAATATTTATAAACATGTTTGAATGGATAAAAATTATTGCATTTTACTCCAGCTGAGAATTCAGGGGGTTCTTACAGTGAAAAATATCTTAAAATGGATTTGATGAGAAGAGCCTGATGCTTGTGCTGCAAAACATATTCCTGCACTGCACTAATCTCATCTCCCATTCCAGAAGAGCTAATACTTCTTTCTGAAGAGAGCAATGAAAATGTCACAACACAAGAAGATTTTTTCCTCTTGCCTGAAGAGTATTTTTCCCATTGGAAAGACCAACAATGGAAAGCATTCACTCAGCTAAATGAGTAGAAACAGACTTGTATTTCACAATAAAATGGAACAGACAACTGCTCTAAAGAGACAGGTAAATTCTATTCCCAGAGTAGTCCAACACCAGATATCCTATGATTTGAGAACAGGTATTTATTAATTCAGAGTGAATAAAATGTTGGCTTGATCTTGAACAACTTTATGACTTCTGTGAATTATGACATATTATGGTCAATCAAACAGCAAAGCTTCATTAAATGTGTCTCAACCATTCACAGAAATCACTGACAATATGGATACCTGCAATTTCTCATAAAGGACATCTGAACACATTCCCTTTGTGACAGTGTAACCAAAGAAGTTCTGAAGACTCTGGCAGAATGACCCTCTTGCTCTGTTATGCCATTTAGATAGCATATTGGACCACCTAAATTGAGTCAAAAAAGAGGGATTGGCATGAAATGAGGTCTGGCATAAGGTTGATATAACTCATGTAAGAGATGCAGGAACAGATTGCACTCCTAGGCCCTCAAATACAAAAATCGTACTTGCTGACGTGAGAAAACAACAATTGTTAATAAACAGATATTCTCCTCTTCAACACTCCATATGGCAGTCTGATGGATTAAACACCAGCAGAGTGTTGATCACTCTAAAAGCTCATATTGAGATGATCTGGAAAATCTGTCTATCTACAATTTACGAATTCTGGTTAATTTAATTAAAATGTTGCATCACTAAGTGCCTTAATATGGAAAGCCATAAGCTTGTGAAGTTCCTGGCACATGCCTGCTTTCGGAAGAAGCTATAGAACAAATTAGCAAGAGTCTCCTTTTAAATTTGGGATATACAAAGGAAGGGAGACTTCTGAGATAGAAAATTAGTCTAAGTGTACAAGCAGGAAGAAGAGGGCAGAAAAATCTCCAAAACAGGCAGAGGGAAAGGTACAATAAGATACAATAGACACAACAGGGCTGAGGAATGCCCATAGCATAAGAAAAAAAGGACATAGGCTGTCAAGGTGACTTCTTTGAATGGGGCCAGCTAAGGTTACAGGAAACTAGATGTGTTATAAATAGGAGACTGAGAACTGGAGAGAGAGGGGTGGGGTTCAGGAAAGGAACTGTTCCCTTGCAAGGAGCACAAAGGCCAGGAAGCCCCAAAAAAGAAGCAGCCCATGATCAACATGCTTGGCCAAAGGTAAACCCAATGGTGTAAGCTCCCTTTACCAAGGGAGGCTTGAGATCTGGCTTCCTCAATTGAGACAGGCTCCAGCACAAACACAATCAATTACTGCAATTTAGGTAAGGGGTGGTACATGTTAATTTTCAATTTGGTGTCAACACCATGAAAGAGAATCTTTGAGGCTAAGCCAGCTTACAAAGTTCTTTTCTTCCTAGAAGCACAGCTGGATGAAAAAGTACAGACATTTCCAATGCAGAACACCTGTCATAAAAGACAAGTGAAGGAACTGCTAGGATGTTGAAGCAGATGATAGTTTGGAAAACAAATAGAAAACCATGTCTGAATGCAGCTCTAAGTTAATGGAACCCAAAACATTCCCAGTATGCTCACTACTGTCTCTGGAATGACCCACATATGTTAATACTTTCTTACATTTCTCTTTCCATTCTCAAAACTATCTAGACTAAAGAAAAAAAATCTAGATGGAAGGAACAGCAGTTATCTCTAGGAAAACATTGGCTTAGGCTCATTTCTTGTTCCAAATCACTAAAAAGAAACAATTTTGGATTTTTTTCTGTAGAATGATCATCTGACTTGGACAAACAGGAGCAGTGTCTCAGTATGGCAGCTGGTCCTCTACTTGTACAGGGAGATGAGGCTCTGCCTGCAAAACCCAAGAAGATCTGTTGACTTTCTGCAACAGACAATAGGGTATGTGAGACTGTGAAGAAGGCCTGGTTGTGTTCTATGTCTAGCACAGTTTTAGAAAGAAAGACTGTCACCACTTGAATGCCACTTCAGCTGTGTTTGTACAATTCACTGTGTGACAAAAAAGAATATTGACCTTTCACAGTGCACACCTCCATACTAATCTTTCCCATAAGAGTAGAATTCAGAAAAAATTGATCTGGAGTAAATAAAAAACAAAGCCATGCGCTTGGAAAATAAAAACAATTTATAAAAAGTTTGATCACATTTACATCTCCATGTTTCCTCTAGACTATTTCCAACTCTTTTCAGAACATGTGACTGAGCGTGTCGGAGCCAAAGTTAATTATTTCCATATTCAAATACAAGAGTACTGATCTTCTGTACTATTATAAGCATAAGAGCCAATAAAAAGTGCCAAAGACAGAAAGCAAGGCGGGAAAATAACCTTCCTTCCCCTAAGTCTTCTCTACTTCAGAGAGACCAAGCAGTCTGGTTTCAAAACAAGAGCAAGTGATATAACCAAACAAAAGCAGATCTGAAAGGTAAGCAAACCCCACAAGCCACAGAGTCATTATTACTGTGTCGACAGCACACTTGTTAAAAATGTATATTTTAATTTTCTGTATTGCTAAAGGTCCCAATTTGCCCAGGGATCTAGCTAAGCTGCCATTTTCTACCACGACACAGTCTAATCTTTATTTAATGGATTTAGCATCTATCTTCACTAGAGTGGTCTCTAAGGGGAAGGGGAGGGGAGTATGAAGGGGCATGAAGAGATGATCAGGGCCCCCCTCTCCTTCATCCATCCGGCGCTCATGTTTGTGTTCAAAATTCAATTACCTCCTTATTGATACTTCACAGAGATATTTAAGCTGCAAACATGAAGCCCTGATTTCCCAGGGGGCCATGCCCCTCTCTATTTCACTGCTCTGCTTCCCCCAGGGTGAATTCCTGAGGCGTCCATATTAATAGGTAATCAGTCACAATTCATTTATTAAACAGCTAGCAAGGTTTATCAGCCTGCCCTGATTAGCCGGAAGAAGCCATTGAATTCCTAATTTATTTATGGAAATCTAAGTGTCTTTTTGAATTCCATTCATGAAAGACAGGGGTGCTGTGGGCCTGGCAAACTGAATTCTAACAGGGAAGCACCAGGCAACCTGGACCCTGAGGACTTTGCAACTTCAGCCTGGCAAACACACTGTGGTGACCCTGCGTGACCAAGAGGTTTAGACCAGAACCTCAGACAAGAATTCACAAGCCAGCTCTTCAGAGAATAGGCATTGCCACCTATTGCAACTAGAGAATTATTATCCTGATGGCTCAGTGTGTGGAATGGCTGGAAAAAGTTCACTAAACAGAGCCATTAATGCAACAAAACTAGGTCAAAATAATAAAGAAAAAAAGAAGCATTTTCAGAAGTTTGAATAAAACACTCAGAACAGTGCTGAAAACAACTGCCAGGTAACATTATATATGCATTTACACATAAAGTTCAGCTTTTTAAAAACTGCATACTGTTACAATCTTTACATTATTTCTGCTATAATCAACTAAACTGTTTTTAAAATGGAACACCATCACTGTACATTTGAATTCAGACACAGAAATCTGGTGATGCTGCTGATTACCAAAAATTGAAAATGGCTAAAAAGAATTTAAAAAGTAATTTCTCTATTGTTTTAAAAAGGGATATGATGTACTCATTAAAAAGCAGACCTTGAAGTGAAAAGACTTATACATGCACTGGGTATACCTTAAAGAAGTTAGAATACTTCATATAACATAAAGCTTATATACACAGGCCTCTAAAAGCTCAAGGCTACCACTGGTGAAAAACTCTTTTTATCCATGTCAGCTGTGTAGTGATCTCCAAAACTCATATGCACCTGAATTTTACTCACCATAGCTACTTAATCAGAAGACAACTAGGAATGGAAGACATATAGAAAATGTTTATTTCCTTTTTCTTTCTGTTCTCAATACAAATTTGTACTATATAAATTTCAATGTGTCCCCCTCTGCCTTTGGTGACTTTCCTGAACAGCTCTACAGGGAAGCAAACATAAGTAAATACAGTAAATATAGGGATTGTATTTTCAAATGCTCTGAACGAGGTAGATGTCCCTCACACAAATGCAGTAGCCAAAAGGGTATTTTTGACTAATTCTTTCCTAAAATATTTAGATCTCAAAACTGACAGGATTTAACAATATACAGTGTTATATGAAATACAGACAGAGGCATGTTTAAACATATTAAGAGGATTTCTGTTAACACTTATTCTGAGACACTGTTACGAGATATTTTGTTTAGTGACTTCAGTATTCTGATCACATTATTAACTGGCTACAAAAGTATTCAGAACTAACAAGTCAAAGCATAAAGAGGAATGCAGATGCCACTCCACAATATTGTATCTCACAAAAAAATTTCAGTTCAATCACAATTACTTGAAAATACATTTCAAAAAACATTCTAAAATCTTATGCCGTTTAAAACTGGCTACGCCTATATCCTCTGAATTTACAAGCACAGGTTCAATAGTTACACAAAAGGTTTTAATTTCAGATTCCATTACACAAAAATTGTAGTAGTGCATTAAAACAGATATAAAATCCCCACTTCAACTGAACTAGTACAACCCATAACCTTAAATACAAAATATATTATTTCCTCTCAAATTACAGTGGTTAGACATGAAAAGATGTAGTACATGCAATAAATACATCCAAAATCCTAGGAGGACTGAGTGTTTGAATTCATCTACAACCAGAACTTGTATGTTGCAGGTGTTTGAAGTCAAGGATGGCATGGGGAAATGAATCCTGGAAAGAAGCATCTTTTTACTGCCTGAAAAAGTAATCAATAGCTTAATTGTTAGTAGTTTGTGTTTTCTGCAGATAAGGGTGATTCAGCTTATTTTTCCTACTATGAAATGTAGTTCCTAGAAGAAGGAAAAAGACAAAGAATTTACATGAAAGATTTCTCAATACCTTTCCTCCACTGTATAAGGAGGATTTTCATGCTGGCACAAGAGGATTTTACAACAGACTCAAACATCTAATCACGTTGTGGCTCTCAACAGCCAGTTTCTGCAGCCCTCATTGCTTGGGGAACTGCAAATGCTAAAATGAAAATAAAACAACCTCTTCCTTTCCTGAGTCTATCCATACTTCACCTTTCCCCCCTTCAGCAGTAAATTCACAGAGGTGATTTTAAACTTTGTAGAATACACAAGATAGAACTCACCACAGGGCAGGTAAAATAGGACACTCATGCATGTTTTCACTGGGAAGCTCACTGAACATCAAACTCAACATTATTTTCACTCCCTCAATATGTAAACTCCTTATCATACAGAACACCACAGCACTGCCCATAACAGACATCCAATCCATGATGCCCAAAAGTGCTGGAAAATGCAAGCTGCAATCATGTTCTAGTTATTTCTAGTCTAGACAGATGTTATTTCTAGTCTTGTAGTTTTCACAGATGTTACTGCTAGTTATTTCTTGTTTTCACTGCTTTCAAAACACAGCTGAGTGAAAGCAATGTAGCACTGGCACATATACAGAAAAAACCCTACAAAACTATAATAGAATAGAATTTACTATTACAACAGAGAACACAACACTACAATCTTTAACTACTTGACTGATTTTCAAACCAACCAGTTTAAATTTTAATGCAACCAAGTCTGATACAGATACCCAGTCAAACCCAGAACACCACTGCCCACCTGTCGAGCAGAACTGGAATTCATGTCCCTGTATAACACCCAAAGGGTTTTAAAATAAACCCAAAAGTATTACACAGGTACTCCTTCCTTTCTAATGCCTTGATAGAACGTGATGACAAACACCTGTTACTCTGCTGAAAATTACTCTTCATACTTTCATCCTGTCCCATCTTGTCCTCCATCTTATACATTTATTTCCAATTCTCCTGAAACAATGCCCATATACTTTTAAGGCTACTACAGTAACAAACTGCATGATTACAACAAAGCCTGGGATGATTATCTTCTGTCTTTCTTGCACAGCCAGTGCCAGCAACATCATACTTTTACTGACTTAACAAGAACATCACGAACTACACACACAAAAATTACTTCCTATACCACCTAAATGCTGTAACTTAAGTTACAGACATTTACATGCAGAGTACAACACAGTTCAGAATAAAAATGAGACCCTTTAATTGACACTGGAGAAAATTAGATTCTAATTGCATATGCTATATTTTGCTGATGACAATGAGGTTAGCATTGCAAAAAAAGTGTTATGAGTTCCTTAACGACCATCAGGTTATTAAGACCTTTGTCATATAAGTCATTAGAAATGTGACATTTCCAACAGCAGAGAGCCCTCTAGAGCTACCACGGGATAACAGTTCAGCAACCCTCCAGGAGAAGGGCATCAATGCTACTTAATGTAGCAACGGCTCTTCACAGATTCCCCTCCAGCTACTGACCAACCCTGATTTTACCTGGTTCAGCAGAACAGAGATCAACACCCACAGTGAGAAAACAGAAGTCACATTTTAATTTGAAGAATATGGGAGCTAATATTTATTGAATTGCCAGTAAACTTGGAAAGCTTTAAAATGTAATAATAGGTTTGGGGGAAGTTATGCAAGACTTAGAGATATTTATTTATAATACATATGTTTGTGAGATATCACCAAATACCTGAAAAGCAAAATTTTGCACAGTGACATCAAAATAATTGTCACTTTGTGAAGTTTAAACAATATGTGGATATATGCCTCATAGTACAAAAAGCTCTCCATATGAAAATGCCCTATCAATGTAAAATAATTTCCACACAGAAAATATATTCTGTTTCTTATAATAACGTTTACAAGCTTTCACTAAAACAGTGCTCAAAACAACACATAAATGAAATCTACTTAATCAGTTATTAGATGTCTTTCAATTACCTCCACTCTCGTGCTTGTGCTGTAGCAACCAATCAGTAGAATTAAATTACAAGCTGAAAATATCTACTTGCACATCATGGAGTTTCCTATTCCCACCTCCTCAATTACAGTACAAGTTGTAAGATAAATTACAAGAAAATAACTAAACTATATTCTTTATATTTACTGTCAAGACTTACAACTGTGAAAGGCAGTAAGCACAACTTTATTATCTCCTCATTGTGACCAAAAATAGCAAGAATAAACTCACCCATTTGCTCAGAACCAACTCATTGAAGCATACAATTTTGGGACTGACAACTGAATTACAAGCACACCAACCACAGGTTTGGGGCCACATTTTAAGAGCCTAAGTTAACTACAAAGTTATGAGCTTAACTTTCTGCACATTAATTCATCAGACTTAATTGTGATACAAGTTTGCAGTGTGCTTAGAGAACAACAATCTCTTGGACACTTTAAAGAATCCTCAAACAGCCTTCAAACATGCTTTCATGGGCAAGTATAAAGTAATGTTTTATTACCAAAATAAATTTCTAAGAGCCAACACTTCACTGGAGGGGGGAGGTGAAGAACAAACTTGCAATGAATATGATGAGAAGAGGTAGTATGTCTACTCTGCTGGCAACAGCATTAAGCATCCTCTTTTGATCTCCAGCTAGAACTCAAAAAGCCATAGCAAAACCTTCCTGTAGAGACAGAGGCAAGTCAAAATACCTCAGAACCCCGACAAACTAATGTCAGGATCCTGGAAGTCAGGAGTACAGTACCCCACTGGGGGTATTTTTATCTCAGGCCCACTGCTACACTCAACAATGCACTTCTAAATGAGAATATTTTCAGAACAAAAATCACTCCATTTTACATAAACTGGTTACTCTCTGCCCTAAACGTCCAAAATCTCATGGCCATAAATTCCAGTCATATTGGGACACACGGATATGCTGTGTTTTTACAAGATTTTTTATTCTATCAGTTTTTAATGCCTAACAAAATGCAAATAGCTGTCACTGCTTCTACATTATGAACAGCAGCAATCCTTTGATATTGATATAAAGTTATTGTCTTCTTTTAAAATCAAGTACAACCTTTGTGCATCAAGAAGACAAGGCTTAGACATATAAGAAAAGGTACATTCAGGTGTAATCTGTTGTACATGCTTGTGCAGACACTGAGCAGGTCCACACCAAGACTAAGGGGAGCAGGGACACCCAGCCATCCTCACTGGAAATGTGTCAGGACAGTAACTACATGTGTACACCAAGGGCCACAGCAGAGTCTTCAGCTCCTTTTCCCTATGCCCTTAAAATGTGCATTTCTGCTGGATATGTATGGGAACTAGTTATGAAAGTCAAGCAATTAAAAAGCATTTCTGAGGTATTCATGGGCCTGTACCAGCCACAAGTGCCTGACAGCTCTGCATGTGTGAAAGTCCCTGGAGAGCCATCACACTTCAATTACTATCACTAACATTAGTCATTATCAGGCTGGCTTCAGTCCCCGGGGAAGGCAGCTTGTGATGACAATATCCAGCCTCTCCTTGTAAAACAATTCATTAGGCAAAGCAGAACAGCTGGGGCAGCCACGTGGATGTCTGCAGAGTGGCCCCCCCACCGGGACCTCCAGCCCCCCTTCTCCTTTTGGACAGGGGCAGCCACCACCCCCATGACAGCTGTAAAAGCCTCTGGGGACACTTCAGGTTTAATCAGCGCTCCTTATACTCAGGGGAAGCATTTGATTGCAAACTTTAACTAATGGCACTCAGAAGGTTACAACAATCATCAGATAAGAGGCTTTAGGGCATTTTTATCTTGTTCTAATGCTCACAAGTTAATGAGGCAATAACAGACAGATACTATCAGACTTGGTCTAGCAGCATTGTACAGACAGGATGTTCAAAGCTGCATTTACTGCAGATGCAAGAGGTAAGGTGGCAAGTTCATTATTGATCTCACAGAAGACTTCATGCTCAGAACAACTGAAACCACTCAATAAAGTGACAAAATGCTCGGCAAATTTTCACATAGCTTTGCATGCATTATCATGGGATCCAAAATGGAGAAAACTGAGAAGGAATATAGCAAACAAAACAGGTAAATAATCTCTGGCATTAGAACAGATATAGACTAATAATTTCTAACCTTTATGCAGCTTGCAAATAGAAATCCTTTTTTATATATCTAATGTCTGCAAAAAGCTGAGAATAGCCTCACTTTTCTTAGTTACCCTGCTTGGGTCCCAGGCTGAAGAGTACTTGATACTGGGATCTGTTTTATCACCATATTCTCATTTTACTTCTGATGATTGACACAATATTCTAATGATACCTTCCTGTGGCATATAATAGCAGCAAGCAGGGGGAAAAAACAAACAGCAGCACACAGCAAAGGATACTTAACAATAAATGCTTTATATGCTGCTTTTAAAAATTCACTATTTTTTCAATGTCTTACAAAACAAAGTTAACATGAACTCCACCTTACAGCTGGGGAGATAGGAAGAAGCATATAGGAAGGCAAATAAATAAACCAAGCAGAAGAGGGGTAATGCCAGAAACTGAACCAAGTCTCCAAGGTCACACTCCAGTGAGATTTTTCCCTAGGATCAGCTGCTGGTCTGCAAATAGGTCCAGCAACCCATATTGTGGAAGAAAATTCTCTCTTCACTCCTGCCAGAAGCCAAAATTTACAGGAAAACATTTCAGACAGAGATGGTACAGGGATAATCTTTCCAATATATGTAATTTCAGAGTAAATGTTCTAGTAATACAGAAGAAGTGGAAAGTTTTAACTGAATAAAGGCATAGACAACAAAAGATGTTTCAATAATAAATACAGACCAGTTGTAAAGGTTAGAGAGTCCCTGCTAGAATGACTCCTGAGATTTGTTTGGCATTTTTGTGTTTTTAAACGATAATGGAAAAATGCACATAACCTTATGCTTGATCAAACTTTTCCCCATCCTCAATTCCTCCACTGACAGTAGTCTACAAGTTATCCTGTCAGAATGAGAGTAGCAAAAAATAGGCTTCTGACAGTATAATGTAAGAACATTTTGTTTGTAGTCATGTTTCTTTCTGTGCCAAGCATGTGGCAGGTAGAAATGCTTTAATGTGACAGCCCATTCCTTTACTTTTGTGGCTAAAAGCTCTTCAGTCAAGCCCCATTGACCCTCTACTTGTCTAGACAGATGAAAGTAGTTTCACTGCTCATTTCAACCAAGACACACAAGAACCTCCATGTATGCTGAGGACCATTCTCCTCCTCTGCTTAAAGAATTATACTGAATGAACTATATGAACTATCTCCCTATGCACAAAAATGGGCTCTGCAGCCCACACTGTACAGACTTGTAATCAGCTCTGTTGATAGAAGTATTTGAAAGTCCATTCCTCATCCCTCCAAAGCCTAAAAGCCATCACTTGATATAGGAATTCTTAGGTTTCCTGTTCCTAATCAGCTGCTCCCACAGAGGCATAGAGCTGCATCTGCCTAAAGCTCATGAGCTGAACTGTTTGGTGATGTGGGGAATGCAGGCTCTGAATGAACTTGTGATTCTAGAAAGGAGATCTTAGCTCACAGAAACATGGAGTCACTGGATGATCAGGGTCACAAGGGCTCAGGAGGTCTCCTGTCAAAGCAGGGTCGATTATGAGGTTGGATCATGCTGCTTAAAGCTTTATTAAGTTTTATTGAGTCAGGCCTGGAAAACCTCCAAGAACAGAGAATGCAGAACTGGTGACTTCATGATGTGTTCCACTACCTGACTGATCAGTCTTTGCAAAGTACAAGTTGGTGCTTTGAGGAGCATACCAAAAATCCTACAGAAGTTAATGGTGATGGATCAGGACATTTTGGTCAGTTAGTTTTCAGATTAATCAGATTTCTTTCTCTTCTTCCCCACTAACATGGAAAAGACTCCCTTTTCTTAACCACAGGAAGTATCTAGATCAACCTTCACTCTATCAACATAAATTCAAAAAATCTTTTCCAGAAAGGATCAAACCATTGCAGAATTTCTTCCTACTATTGAACAAACTGTAAGAGACAAAGGGGACTTTCAGAAGAGACATTCTTAGAGATGAATACTAGAGGTATAAGAAATGTTTTGTGGGTTTTTTTTTTATTGTTCTGGTGTTTTTGTTTTGTTGTTCTTGTTTGTTGGTATTTGTTGTCCTGGGTTTCTTTTTGGTGGAGCCAGAGGTGTTGGGTTTGTGTTGTTTTAATAAAGCAAGTAATACATACTGGCTGAAGCACCTTTCAGAGGTAACCTTTGTTTTAACAAAACCAGATTCACAAACTAGGTATAGGCATGTAGAAAAGGTGAGGAGGAGGACAAGAGAAAATGAAAAAACCACATTTCAATAAAAATCAGGTAAAAAGCATCTCATCAACTCAGCTTTTATTTAGAATTTTGCTGTTGCATTGAGCATCACTCACTTCAACAGCAGTTATCTGCCAGCTTTTGGGCCACTTAGCATATCATCCTTATATATACAGCTTTGGAAACTCAGCTATCAGATCTAGATGGAATGCTGTCTACCACTGGAAAAACTCCCTGTTGTACTTCCAACTTCAGAATTAACCATGCAATGCCAGGTGTCATTTTAGCATTTCTAACACTTCTACACCTTACCACATTTTAAAGCTATCTACACAATCACAGTAATTTACATTGTTTATAATAATCTCCCTTTGGTAAGAGATGTCCATCAGAATTAGAAAAATGCAACCAGCTGCACTGGGGAGTCTCAATGAAAACTTGACATAATGGAAATTTGGGTTTTTACAGTCACTTTGGATATTTGAAAATAATTCTGTGGTAAAATAATAACCTCATTATGAAAAAAATTATTAACTCACAGACAAAACAATCCAAACCAAACTGTAGAACCTAACAAAAGAAAATTCCACATAGACAAGTATCTACAACAGGCATCAAACAGAAAATACAAGCGCAGAGAAACTGCAGAAGTTGAACTTCTAACACATATAGGAGAGTCTTAGAGATGTTTTGTCCTTTTCTCAAACTTCACAAGTATTCACCTCCTTTTGCAGCAATCAAAATCATCAGTGCCTGGAGACTATGATGATGCATTAGTACTCACCATCCATAATAGCATCTTTCCCTATGAGTAAGGGAATAGCAAGAAGGTAAAGACGCAGAAATTTCTGGAAACTTACAAAAATATTCATTCTACTTTACCAGACAGAGAACACCCTAAGGATCCATGCAGTATTTTTTTTCATATATGACAGTTACCTAGACACAGCATTTGTTTTATGGTAAGAATGCCCTATTTATGCATATGGGTAGAATCACATCTGATATCATCAGTATACTGTCTCTCTATGATTTTATATTTAAGAACAACCTGAACCTGCCTCCTTTTTTTTTTTTCTGCACACAGAGGGCAACTCAACTACACACCCATTTATTTAAAAAAAAACAATAGCAGCCATGGTCCAAACTCAATTTCCATCCTCACCATTGCAACCTAATCTCCTGGCACGTTAATGCAAATCAAAGTGAACACTTCTCTGACACTGGTAGCAAAGCGTGTTCCTCTCCCAAGAGAGACCTGTAAAACAGGACAGTCACTGACAGCAGTACAATTACTGACACAGATACAGACTTTATGGACATGTTTATCTCTGCTGTAAATCCACACTCTCTCTCCACTCCGATTCATGAGTCATAAAGAAATTGCAGATAATGAAAAAGTTGGAGAAATTTACAGCGTGTCGGAAACCTCAGACAGCCAGAAGAAATTAAAGAGCTGACTGAGGATAAATCACACAGGTACAATTAAAACTTCCTATGCCTCCTTCACTTCCAAACTGGGGCACAAGCCAATGAGGATGATGAAAAGTTGAGGTCATGACTCCTCTGACTGTAATCATTTCTTAACTACCTACATGTCAGAATTAGCCAATTCACAGATCACATATGAATGGCAATTTCAAGCTGGCGTTCTGATGTCTCGCTCTTCCAACAGGAGGTGCCCCAGAAAAATCCTGCCTGTAAATAAGCCACCCAGTGAAGAGTGTAAGGAAAGGCCATTTCCTTGTCCCTCTGCAGATGCAGAGTACCTCTTACCACAGTGTTGTGCATTAAAATGAAGTGGTAGATCTACAGTGTGGGAGGAGAGAGCAAAAAAGAATCAGCAGAAAGGCCAAGGTTTCACATGGAAATCACAGCACCTTGGATATTGTGGTGACAGGGCCATATAAACATCCTAACAGACAATGTAAGTGTTCTTTTCACCTCTCTGAAACAATCAAATAAGGACCCAGAATTACTATGAATGTAAGGTGAAAACAGCCTCCATATTTTCCTACTGTGAAAAACTAAACCAACCATTTCAGCTGATTGTGATCATCTCCTAACCCAAAAATGAATCAGTCAAAATGTGACACTTTCTATGGGAGCAGTCTACTAACCCTGCTAAGTAACTCCTCAAGCTAACTGTGCATTACAGAAATCCAGTGTCCAAGGAGCATAATTTTGTTGTCCAGATGTAAAACTCTGCCTTTGAGCTTTGAAGCACATGAAATATACTATTTCACACAAAGTCCCTGCCAAACACAGTACTAAATAACAAAATAAGTGAGAAATATGCTTTACAGCAAAACTGAAACACGATGAAGATTCACTCAGCAAGGCAGGGAATGCAGAAAACTAACCAAGAAAAAAAATGTTGCTACAAAGAAAATTCTAAGCAGAGCAGAAATAACTGAAGCACACACACCTCAAATTGCTTCCTCTTATGCAGAACAGTTCACCTTGCAAGTAAACAAATTGTGTATTTTGTTTAAGAACAAAACAAGCACTAGACTTGGCAGACATTACTCTCTTCCAAGCCCAACATATTTAGAACAAAGTAGGTGATCCAAAACATATTTTCTTCCATCATGTTTCAGATTAATACAGGCACACAACTGCTAAAAGCACAGTACTTCTGGAGGTGCCAGTTTTTAACAAAGAAAAAGTGAGCATCCTCCTCACTCTTTTGTCAGCAGTCAAGATGGTAAGAACACTGCTTTATCTTCATAATAACTGGCACTGAGACTGCTGTGGGATGTAGATCCAAATGACATGCTACTCTTTCACTTTATTTCCTTCTTGCCTCTCCAAAAGGCAGTTTTCTTCTCCAGCTCCACCACAACACTTTAGATGGTCTTATTTCTCCAAGGAAATAGGGACAGAGTTCATGTTATAGAAAGAGTCTGCTCTTCTACACAGATTCCAAAACCTCATTTTGACTAGCAAGAAACCATGAGAGTCCAATTCACTTTTCCATGTAACTCTCTAGTCTACAGAGAGGACATACAGCTTTTACAAAAATGGACCAGCAAAAGATTTCAGAAGATGTCATGAGACATATTAAAGCACCCTTTATTTACACATCTGTTTATATGTTGGCTTCCTACAAACGCAAGAACCTGAAACATTTTGTTGCAAACAACTGTAGATAAACACCAGAAAGAGCACCAGGCAACTGTAATGCAGAAGTGAGGCCATGTTCACGGATGTAAAGTAAGGCTTCTGAGCTTAAAAAGCCTCTGTGTTGCCAGGACTAAAGAAAAAGTGGTTATGATCAGAAAATATTTTTATCTAATCGATTACCTCATTGATAGAAGCCTGCTGAGGTACACAGGCCAGGTGTTTTGCAATGCAGCCTGTTCCTGCTACATGGAGACGCTCCTAGGCAAGCCAATCCATTACTCAAAAGAAAAAAGATGTTTCAGGAAAAGGATACATTATTTTCCCTCCATTCCTTATTTTGATTCTAAGTCAGCAACTCTGTATATACAAAGTTCAAGTGTAGTAACTGTGATGCCCTGTCTTGCAGTTCAATAGCTAAGTTCAGTCCACCAAGGATGGAGCCCAATTTAAACACATCCTACCTATGATCAGCATCAAAATGAGGTAAAAAAATAAACACCACCCAAAACTCAATTACAAGAGTAGCCTGCTAGGATCACTAGCAGAACTAAGGGTATATGTTCAAAATGTGCCACAATTAAATCCTGATGAACTGCTCTGCCCCTCCAAACCTAAGAAAAAGCTGAACTTGCAGGCAAGAGATCACAACAGACAGCATTTATCTGAAATGAAAAATGAAAAAACAAAGACTACCAATCTAAGGAAAAGTGATGATCTGTACATAGCTTGGAGTTCAGAAGACTCCTTTATGTTTTTCCAGAAATTTCAGAGGCTGCTGAGGCTGCAGAGGACTACAATTCACAACCAAGGACAGCTTAACTTGGGAGCACAGCAGTTGTTCCTCATTCATGTGCCCATCCATCTCCTGCTGTCTCTGGAAGAGTTCCTCCATTACAGGGACCCCTCAGAGATTTCTGGTAGTGGCTGCTTACCTACCAGGCAGTTCAGCCTATTACTAAAATAAATAAACAAAAATATTCATTGTCAAACAGAAGGTCCTTCCAACCCACCACCCTGACTGACGTGCCAATGGCAAACACCTATAGGAGAGTGTAAGAGCAGGGAGGCACATAGCTGAACCTGCACAGTAATCTCTCTCTGCTTTCTGCATCTCCAGGATTTCCAAGTCACTGGGGACTTCTCAGCAGTCAGCAGTCAGATTTATCTTCCAATAATTTATCTCAATATTGAGTGAGAAACTCCAAGTCCACAAGCTCAAGTGGTGATGTGTTCTGACTTTAATGCACAACACAAGTATCTCCTCATGTCTGTCCCGACACACTCTTTCATTCTCTCTGGCTCCCATGCTATGAAAAATAGTGAAGAGTCATCCCCTATTCACACTTTCTCTGCATTAATGTTTTACACATCTTTTTCACATACTACATCAGCTGTTTCTCTCCACACCAAAAACCTCCAGTCATTTACTTACTCTCCATATTAGAGAAAACCATCACTGGCTGACTAAACCTGGACTGGCTTTTCCTCTACCAGTCTGGTGCTACAAGATGACCAATCTTCTGCTGTTCACGTGCAATCTCCCAGGTCATCCAGGTGTAATCTGTGGGCCCTTCATCAAATAGCTCTTCCACTGCACCCTTGGTATTTAATTTGCTTGAACACATATGGAAAGTCAATCAGCACTACAAAGAAAAAAGGAGCAAAGTTGCTAGAACCTACTGAAAGCCAGGGTGCACAAAACCACAGGAAACTATAAATAAGAAGATGTGGTTGAGCATGTTTGGGAATTGTCTCATTGCTCTTGAAAGAGTATGAGGATTTGACCTTGGATAATACAGTCATTCCTAATTTTACAGCAAGAACATCACAAACTACCTTCAACTCAAAATAAAAATTTAATCTAACACAAGAGATTAGACTAGCAAAAATCATGGACAGGGAAATTAAAAATTATATTCGTATCTGTTTGGTCAGTTATCCCACATTTTCTAATATTTAAGCCACACACAGCACCAAGGCACCATTACCTTCACAAAGATACTGGGACTTAAAAAGAACAGGCTTTGCAGGAAGCCTTGCACTGACAGTATCACTGAAGCTGTACTGTGATATCATAGTGGCCAGATAACCCCTCTGGCATCAGTGAGATTTTATAAATATGGCTGTGATAACAGCTATCTGTATTTACATTTCAGGACTTCTGAACAAGTATAACAGGTGTTATCTGAAAAATATCAGATTCACAGGGAAACAATAGCAGGGCCTTCAAAAAGTCCCTGGACAAGCACATTCCTTCAATGACATAGTGCTTTTCCCATTTTCCCATCCTATATATCTGTTACTTTTATACATAACAGATATGTAGATTTTTTTCTGAAATTTCTGAAATTTGGAAAAAAAACAAGCTTCTGGGTTTTTTATAAGACAAACATTTTTCTCTGTGTATGTAGTTTTCAGATACATCTCTCTGTATACATATATCCCAAAGGGCATATCTTTAAATGCATAGACTTCTCAGAGTTGCCAGTTCATGAAACCAAGACTTCAAAATTCTTCTAAAGTCAGCTTTGACTCAAATGCTCCAAAAGGTGAAATGGGTCATACACTGGAAAAACAGAGCTTGCAATCTAAATGTGCAGTTATTTACATTAAGTGTTTTGAAACTTGCTGCTTTTTGGGCCACAAACATTGAGTCAAGGTCTGTGACTGAGTTCCCAAAAAAGAACTATTTCCCTCTTGCTTGCCACAAGCTGGAGTTTGCTCATTCTGCAGTGCTCACTATTCCACTCCAAGCAAAGCCTGCAAGTGGAAAAATTAAGGGACACAGAGGGGAGGAAAAAAATTCATAACAAGGCTTTTATACCTTTTTTCCCCCAGACTCAGAAATGAGACTCACTGAGTGGCTGCAGCTCACATTCAGAAGAGCTACTATGCCTCCCAAAGTCACCCTAACTGTATGAACAACTGAAAGTCAGTGTATTCATTGAGCCCAATTCCTCCTCCCTTAAAATACCCACATTAACAGGAACAGTAAAACTGACACAAAGCAGGACTTTTAATACTGAAAAGGGTTTCAATTATTCTAACCAATAAAATAATTCATTAACAGAAGGAAAATAGAAGCTCTAATGTGAGAAGGTTGGACTTAATGATCTTGGAGGTCTTTTCCAGCCTAAATGCTTCTGTGATTCTAAGAACTAAAGCAAAAAGAGAAAAGCAGCTACAAGCAAAATGAGGTAGAATTTTATAGAGCTTAAAAAGCAGACAAGGAAACACAAGCTGAAACCTCAGAAGAAGTGCTGAAAAATTATTTATTTTTAAAAGACTTTATTGATACAACGATCCGAGCCTGGAAGCTTCTAGAGAACTCCAGAATCACCTTTTAACAAAGAATAAATACACAAAAGAGACTCAAAGATAGCCTGCCCTTTAAATGGAAAGTAAGAATTAAAAATGAAAAATGGTTCATGCTACAAAAATTCTGTTTCATTCAAGGATATCTATAATTTGATGTGAATTCCGTGCTAAGGAATAGAAGAATATTTTGCAAGGAATATTCTGAGCAAGAATCCACCTACTAGAATGCCAGGAAGAAAGTGGAAGAATAAGCTAGAAAGAAAAGCTAAATTATGTGTTGACAAATTAAATTGATTCACAGAAGCCCTGGGGCCACAGTCAACAAACAAGCCAGAGTTAGAGAAAGTGAAGGTAACCCTAGGGGAAAAAGAGGAGAGGAAGTTAGTTGTAGAGAAAGCAAATCTGTGAAAAGCATGCAAGCAAAAGAGGAACTGAGGAATCCACGGCCAAAAAGTTAGGGACAGCTGGAATTGTAGACAATAAAAATGTGGAATTCAGATAACAGTATTCAACTGTTCCTAGATGAAGGCTATCCAGATGTCCCATGAAGAAGGACAAACCATTCAATATATCTGTTCCAAACTTGTCAAGAAAGCTCACTTATATAGACAAAAAAGTAAGATTTCATACATATCCTAGAAACAAGGCATGTAATCCAGTAATTAATAATTTATCAAACTGCATCATATCAAATCAATCATTCAGATTTCAATGCTAATGTTGCAATAGTACCTCAATAAATAAACTTTTCAAAAGATACTCAGTCCCACAGCACTTTGCCTAATGAATTCTAATGCAAAATTGACAAAAAGTATGTTGTGAAGTGGGTATAACATCTCACAACATGACTGCAGTGTCACTTAAAAGATACATTTTTCACGGAGTGCTGCAGGAATCACCCTGGTCCTGCACAGCATGTAATTAATGACTTGGATGAAAATAAAAGCCTTTGAAAATACAAAGGATTTGAGGTGGGATCTAGAAGAGAAGAGTTGGAAGGAAAAGTAAGTTGCTAATACAACGAAGCAGAATTGTCTCTCACACTCACTGCTGACGAAACACTTGAAAATGCCGTAAAAAAAGACAGTGAACATTCTGAAGAGAAAATACATCACAAAAAACAATCCTGGGAAGAACAGCTTCAAACCATAACTGAAATGTCAGTTTTATAAAACGAAAAGAAGACGACTTCTGCGGGAGGCCGCATGCTGCCATCTAGAGGAGCCTGGCAGCAGCGGGTTTTGTCCTGCTGTTGACAGCCAGTTTGAATTAACCAGCCACGTCAGGAGGGCACCAGTAAACTTCAACACAGGGATACAACCTAATCCGATACCTCTGAGGCAAAACCGTAAGTCCCTTAACTTTAATGTACAGATCTTTGGGATTTTTTTTCTTGTTCTCTCACTTATCTAAGTCTGTAAGAGAAAATAACCTAAAGACAGTACTAGGAAAAACAATCCTGAGCAGCTTCTGTTCAAATTCTGCAACTGAGTTGTGGTAAAAATTTTCCAAAGTTAAATGTATATTATGACACACAAAGTATTAAGTGGATTACAGTGTAAAGGAAAACTGCCTTCAGTGATAAGAATTTAAAAGCATAGAAACCTTTCACAAAGCTTGAAAATTCAAGACTTAAGTTATAACTGTTGAGCCTCATATTTCAGTTTTCACTCACATTGTCTTCTTTACATATGCACTTATTCTCAGCAAAAATTAATGGAAACACATGCAACAAATATTGTAGTTGCAATAAGGAAACAAACACCTCCCTAGCTTTACTGCAACTCAGGCTCTGCTAAAGTCCATTTAGCAGAACAACACTGTCTGACATTAGAGCCTACAACTTAACTGAGAAAGCAAATCATCAGCCAGTCTTTGCATGGCTCAGTTTTACACTGTTATACTTTAACTTCTGCTCCACCAGATGCTTTACACAGTCTTAACAGATGTTAGCACTGAAAGTAAAATAAACTTGAAGTATGTTAAAACAAGCTTAATGATTTGCTATTAAGAATGCATTAGGCTATCCTAGGTTTGCAGTTAGAAAGACTCTAAAGGTTTATTACTAAGTTGTGTTATCCACTGAAAGGAAGGTGAAAGATTTAAAACTTTTGGTGCTTTGTGTAGCCCAAGAGGAATTGCAAACAAGGTCTATGCTAGAACAAAACTAAACAGAAAACAAATAGGTATGTCAGTATATATGAGTAACATTAAAAACAACTCCACAATACTCTTGAAATCCTCAAAGCTGGATCAACCTGCTAACAAGAGTCCTAAACAAGACAATGAAAAGAGCTCTTTCTTCAAAAAAACCACAGTAAGAGCTGGCTGTTTGCAATTGGGATGAAGGTCAATCTTATCACTCAATGACATCACCTCCCATTACAACTGAGTGTAGAAAAAAGTAACAGCCACAGAAGCAGAAAACAGTATGAACACAGAGTGACAGGAGAATCCTACACAAAAGTGCAAGTTTCACTGTGGAGGTACTACATGAAATCTGAGAGAAGTACTGCCACAAGTATTCTGAGAAATATCTTTAGTATCTGAGTGGGAAATTAAGCAAAGTGACCTGATTTATGTAAGACATTGTTAGCTCAGGAACAGAAGTCTCTGTGCCACTGGGTAACACCAGACTCACACACGTTTTCCCCCATACAGGTAGGCTGTAAGCTGGAGATGTAAGCTCATTCTCTCATCCTGTTGGAGGAGGTCACTAACTGTCAAACACTGGCCAAATCTGCCAACACACTTTTCCAGCTACAAATGTACAAGCACATGCTTTAGTGGAAAGATTTGCAATGCAGGCAGTCACATCTGTGTACAGCACTTACATTCATCCAGTCCCAGCTGATAAGCCAGGTTCTGCAGGCCACGAACTTTTTCCATCAGGTTAGCTGTAGTGAGGCTCCCCAACTCTTAAGAAGAGAAAAAAAGGTGAATTTTAACACTGTCTATAGTCCTCCAGTGACAGTTCACCTGTTCAGCACTTCACTGAGCACTTTCAAGCCATACTTCTGTCAGGATCTATTTCAGTGGACAGCATATGTTCAAAATTCAGGCTGACTGTACTCCTAATTTTAACATAAGGAAAAAGACAGCCATGACTGTAGTACTGTAGTACATGCTTTAATCTGCCACCACTGCAAAGAGTAATTTGACCCATACTTTGGAAGTTCCTGTAAGTCCACACTGCAACATGAACAAGCTATAAAAAAGTATGCAAGAGAACAGATTTATTTTACATTAATAATGTAAGTTTAAGCACATTTCTTGCAGCAAGTCAGAGTTAATTCATCTCAGTTTCCCTTTGTAACCAAGACATGTCACTGACACGATCACACATCACCAGCTGGAACTCATGCAGCAAGTGTAGATGTCAGCTAATCCTTCTGTAACCTGCCCTTACAGCCTCACCACTGCACTAGAGCTCCTGCATCTGGGAGGGAAAAGACACACAGAGCATCTCTGCACAAGTCAGTCAACAAGTCTAAGCTACTCACCAACTGATCAGCTGAGCCCCTCCAAAAAATTCATGCTACTTCTCAAAACACAAGAGATGCTCACTATATTTATACAGTGATAGAAATGGCTTAGTGAGGTGACTGAAATATACACAATGTAACACTGCTTGTTTTGAAAAATCAGCCTGCTGCTGACGTCTGGACAGGCTCTTGGAAATAACTGGTTTAATGAAAATGTCTATCATTAACAAGATAAAAAGAGACTTCTGAGTTGGAGATTCTGCAAATATGATGGCTAGAGATCTCAGACCACAGGGCCACCACCAGAACAGTTAATGAACAAACGTTTTAAGTCTCTTAAGTAAGTACTGAATTCCCATCTTCTTTGGCAACCTCAATTCCTGTCCACAATATTCATACTCACCCTTCAACATATCAATATCATCATTTTCTAATTCAGCCATCCACTTGGGAGGAGAACTTGTAATGGGCTGTTTTGAAAAAAAATATAAGTTCATATTCAGAAAAGTCCATTTTTAGAATTATACAGTGAGGTATGATCTGTGTTGAAAACTAGTTACACTACCAGTAAAAATGTGAGTGTGTTCCATAGAGATACTTTTATGTTTAATCTCTTTTTTTTTAATGGACGTTTTATAGTTAAAAATGGCATACTACCATCCACAAGCCAAGAATCAGTCCGAAAAATAGGACTTTCTGAATGTCTTATTTCTTCAAAAGCATAATTCTCATTCACAGGTATATAAAAAACAAACTCATATATGAAAGATCCATTAAACCCAAAAGGTTTATTGTAGCATATACTGGAGTTATAACTGAGATACGCTTCACAGGACGGAGATGTAAAGCCCGCAAGAGAACTGCAGATGTACCACGGCGCGGAAGGGGGAAACGCGAAAGGCAAAGCAGCGCTCACTCACGCTTTTGAAGGAGGCGGCGAACTCGGCAACCCCGGGCACTGGGAAGAGAAAGCGCAGGTTGGCGGGGGGCGAGCGCCTCGGCGGGCCCGGCTGCCCCAGGAGGCCCGGCCCCGCTCGAGCTCTCCCCTCCCCACCCCGAGCTGTCAGACGCGGGGCCGCGGGCCCGCCGGACTTACGCTGCTCGGGCCACAAGTCCGGGGAGGCGCGGTCCAGCTTCTCGAAGCTCAGCAGCGAGGCCTCCAGGTCGGCGCCTGCAACAGAGAGGGGGTGAGCGGAGGGCGGGCGGGGGAGCGGCGGTGCCGCGCGGCCCTCCCGCCTCACCGTCCGCGGGAGCCGCCATCGCGCGCGCCTCACGTGACG
>VZRX01010206.1:176284-191879 GCA_013398075.1 Notiomystis cincta
GGGTCGCGGCTCACCTGGCCCCGGGCCCCCGCGGGGGAGGTTCGGTGCCGAGCGGGGAGCAGCCGAGGGTGGGGGGTCGGGGGAGGTGCTGCCTGGCCCGCCCTGAGGTGGTCTGTGCTTCCCTCCCGTCCAGCTGCCGCAGAGAGTCGGTGCCCCCTGGATCGCCTCAGTCGCCGCCTCCTTCTCTTCCTCGGTGGTGAGTGCCCGTCCCGCGGAGCGGAGCCGGGGGGCCGGGGCGGGGGGCGCGGAGAGCCCCGGGTGCCGCCGCTGCCCGCCAGGCGCTTCCCTCGGGTGCGCGCTGCTAAGGCCGTTCCCGCCGGCTCCGCCGGCTCCGGCTGGCTCCGGTGGAACACGCGCGGGGCCTCCTCGGGGCACTGCCCCCGTGCTCGACGGGAGGGACGGAGAAAGTTCTGTGTCCAGTTTGTCAGACTCCGGAGCTGAGCGGTGGCCGCCCGTCACCTGGCGTTACTCTTGGTGGCTCTGGACCGGCCTCATGGCATCTGGTTTCCTTCGGACAGTATCGAACAGCTTTAGTTGTTGTACTCTTCTTTTTTCCTCCACTGTCCATGGCTGCACACTCTCCAAACTCCAAACCAGGATCCCGCAAATAGTCTGCTTTACTACCGTCCGTGTTTCCACAGCAGGTGCATTCTCTACATAAAAAAAAGGTGGCGATCTTACGGAAAAAATGCGATTAATCTTAATTCAGCATTTCTTGGCTTGCTTAAAATATTTTTTGTTGCATGTGCAATTTTTGAGATACCTTTTTAAGCAATGTGAAAGAAAAAACGTGAACTCCGTTGCGCTGAAGTCCGTGTGGGTCATAAAGCACTGGAGCTTGTAGCTCCACTGCAGATACACGGCACTGGGGCTAATGGGATGATTGATAGACATAGGAGTTTGTCATTCTTTAGACCAGCACTAGACCAGCAGCTTTTCTGACAGCCAGGGAACTCTGTCAAGGGACTCGGATTTCCTGTGCTTCCTTCCAGGTTCTAGAGATTGTGTTTTTGGTAGGCACAGATTTCTGCCTCTCTTCCCCAAGTGTGATTCCAGCTACATAATAATTTTTAAATGAAATTAATATTTTCATTTTAATTCTCTTCTGCTGTTGCTTTCCAAATGATTAAATGTCCATTAAGAGACTTATTTTACACTTCTGATCCTAGCTTGCCCATCTCCAAGCTTTCTCAGTTTGTTCCAACTAACATTGCTGCTCACTCTTTTTCATTTTCATCCACTTTTCACTGTCATTACTTGCCCACCTAATGCCACTTATATTCCTGATTGTTCCTCTAATCTCTTTCTCTTCATTACAGCTTGGATAGCATCCAAGTCCTCATCTCCCTTTCATAACTGCACATCATAATTTCTTCAATTTTCTGATATATTTGGGTTTATTTTCCAGTTCTGTTGATCTGTCCCATTTCCATTATTCATACAGAAGATCCATTTCCCCTTTCTCTTACCTGTTCTCCCTGAGTCACAGCTTTGTGTCATGATTAACTAACTGCTTCTTGCTTTCTCCTCGTTCTCTCCTTACCTCCCAGTGTCAACTCCTCTTTTCTGTTTTCTTAATTTATACAGTCACAATTTGTTTTCCTGCATGGTACAGTTTTGTTGCCTACTAAGTGCTAATTACAGCTTCTACCTCTGCTTTCTGTTCTGTTCAATGTTTGCCTGAACTCCTTATTCCAAACTTTCCTTGTCTCTCCCCTTCATCTGAGTGGGAAGGTTCTGTTCTCTGTGCTGCCAGCCAGGACAGTCTCTGTGAACTCCACAGATGCCAGTTCCTTGCTCTTAGTTGCCAGACCAAGCAGGGGGTGGGTGAAGTCCAATTTTCTGCTTGTAGCTATGAACTGGAAAGATGAACCTGCTTAGTGGCTTGATGGGAAGGAGGCACATAGGACAGTGGTACAGTCTGCACTGGCTTCACAGAATTCCCATGAAGTGAATTATTAACTGCTTCTTCTGAACACTTAGGAGTTGCAGTTTTTCAGGTTTTGATTAAATAGATTGAAATAATTCTGAACATAAGCAGAGCAGTGTATTTTTTCTATAACTGCTTCTAGAAAGAATTTTGGTCATTTTGGTGTAAAGTGAGAGAAAACTGGGGCAGAGAGCAGTTAGCTGGGTCTTGCTGTGAAGACTGGATCCAGACTCTCTAGTGGTCCACATAGCAGTAAATGATGAAGGCTTGCATGCAATATGGCACACAGGTATTTAGGCATGTTGAGACAAAAATAACTCACTGTCCAGTGTTTTGACCTCCACAGCCAACAACCAAACTCTTCATTGATGGGAAGTTCATTGAGTCCAAAACTACTGAATGGATCGATATCCACAACCCAGTAAGTGAAATGGTCTCAGCTTATATAAACAGTGATCACTGTGCAAGGAAGGTCTGTGCCTCTCTTCAGGGTGTGGCAGAAGGGAAATGTACATGTTTCTTGAGAAAGGTTTAGACTTGGAGCTTAAGATAGACTACAGCTTCTCAGTTTCCTTTTCATATGAAATGACAGTCTCAGAAAAGCTACTATCTCCTTTACCTCTCTCATATAGTAAGCCCCTGATCTCCAGAAAGGAAGCTTAAACTCTGGTTATATTTTTTTTCCTCATAGAAAGGCTCTGTGATGAATATGGCAAATTTCTGAAGGATGTCTTTCACCCTGTATATCAAATCAACTGGATGTGATTTGATGCCAGCTAAATGTGAAGTCCTGATAGAGACTGATATTACTCTCAGAATAAAAAGGTGAAAAATCCTGACAGCTGAAGCTCCTCTCCTTTCAGAGAGCCTCTCTCTATCTGTGACCCACAATAATCATGCAGAAGTTAGAAGTTGGGTGCTATGCAGTGCAAAATATCTTACATTAGTAGCACTTGTACTTGTCTGTGTACTCCACCAAAGACAAATGGAAATGAGTTTGCACTCAGAATTCTGACCCTCCTGACCTCCCTAGTAAGCAGTTTCTAAATCTTCTGTGCAAAGCTCTGTTTTCATTTGCTTTGTTGAAATGATCAGAGCAGCAAGCCATGTTCATGAAGCTCATTTGGTCTCTATGTAGCAACCAGTTTTCTTGTTTAATTTTCTTCCTCTTGAAAGTAGTTTCTCTCTTAGTGATACATCTGAATTTTTTGTCACGTCAAAGCAGATTTAATTTTTAAGAGAACATTAGAAAGAGGTTAAACTGGCAACAAGCTTGAAGTTAAAATACTGTAGAACTAAGGTTGCTTGTAAATACAGTACTTTGGCCTAGGGGTATAGGTAAGCTAACATCAATGGCAATTGCACAGTCATGTACTGCTTTTCCCAAAGGAATATTGCCTCATTTAATGTGCAACAGGGACAGCCAGATGAACCAAGACAATGAATAGGGAAAAGACCACAGCCCACAGAAACTTTTGCCTTATACTTTCTAGAAGTTTCAAGATAGACAAATCACTTCAACTCCAGCTTGGAAATCAGCACTTCACTTGCAGTTTTCTGAGGGCCTAATTTGAGATATTTGGAGTGCAGGTTTTCAGAACCACTCCATTTGTAGCCCAGGCCTTTTGTATGCAATCGAGGAAGGCGTCTCCTTTGTGCTCTGCCCTCAAAAGTACAACTCCTTGTAAAACAAGAATATTAGGTGTGTGCTGTGAAAGGACTCTCGAATGGTTGGTGGGGACAGATGGGCAGAGTTGAGTTTTGATGCAGTTTGTTCTTTCTTTCAGGCCACAAATGAGGTGGTTGGCCGTGTACCGAAAGCTACAGCCAGTGAGATGGAGGCAGCTGTGGCTTCTTGCAAAAAGGCTTTTTGGAACTGGTCAGACACATCTGTTTTGAGTCGCCAGCAAATCTTTCTGCGTTATCAACAGCTCATCAAAGACAATCTGGTGAGGCACCATGGCTGTGTGTGATGGCTGTGGCTGAATGCATTGCAGCTGACTTTAGGAACTGAATTACAGAGTTCTTGAGGAGACTTTGGCATGATTGAGGAGCCAACTAAGGCACTGTTGAGAGGTGCAGCAAAACACTTCCCATCAAATGGTAACAGAGAGGCAGCTCTTCTTAGGGAATATTATTCTGAATTTGTCCCTTTACCAAGAGACCACAAAAGGAAATTTGAGCCTTGATGGAACATATACCAGTTGATGAAGACAAGTATGTTACTATGTTTTTGGGTTTCTCTGATTGCTTTTTTGATATGTATGTGGTGTCATATCTGAAAGCATTAGAGTACAAGCCATCCTAGGATGATTTTTTCTAAAATGTCACCTGTGTGGGTTCTTGGCTTCTTGTCTACAAGGAGCAAATCAGTCAGTATAGGCTTTTCTGGGTTCTGTTCAGTCTATTCACTGTGATGTTCAACTCTCTGTTAATTCTGTCTTATCCTTGCACTAACCTTCATAAACTTTGTGTTTTCCATTTTCAGAAAGAAATTTCCAAACTCATCACCTTTGAGCAAGGGAAGACCCTGGCTGACGCTGAGGGAGATGTTTTCCGAGGCCTCCGTAAGCTGCTGGCTCCTCCTGTTCAAAAAGGGGGGTTGAGAACCACAGGAAGGGATGATGTCTCCTGAGCAACTGATTGCTCTGTACATGTTCCCTACTCAAAGAAATGCATCAGTTGTAACTCTAAGCTGAAGAGTTTTCATAGAGTATCTTTAAATCACTTCCAAGTTGTCAGACCTTTTCTAGGAGTGGCTGCAGATTACTAAAAAGGGATAAGAGCTTCTCGCCTGTATCTAAGGTAGAGTCCCAGGTGGTACAGTAATTCTACACCTGTGCATTTTGTACTGGGGCTGTTGTGTCTGTGCTCCTATCACAATGATGTACACATTGGTCAAGAGAGAATCCATTCATAATTTGCTCACAATGTTTGGCAGAGCAAAGGGATTTTCTGGAGCACAGTGAGTTTTAAGTTGTGGGAGAAGAGTCTGGAAGAAAGAGGTAGGCCAAGGCAGTAGTGAAAAGGGAGTTTGGGGACTAATTGTTAACAGATCATCCAGCATCTATTGCCCTTTCTGCCGCAGAGGTGGTTGAACATGCTTGCAGTGTGACATCCCTCATCCTTGGAGAGACCATGCCCTCCATCACTAAAGACATGGACACTTACACCTATCGCCTGCCTCTGGGCGTGTGTGCTGGAATTGCACCATTCAACTTCCCAGCCATGATTCCTCTTTGGATGTTCCCCATGGCCATGGTTTGTGGAAACACCTTCTTGATGAAGCCATCTGAGCGTGTACCAGGAGCACTAATGTTCCTTGCCAAGCTGTTTCAGGATGCTGGTGCCCCCGATGGGACCCTGAATATTATCCATGGACAACATGAAGGTAGTAACAACCCTTCCTGGGAGATGATGATGTTTGTGTTGTGGTGTGTGCACAGTGGGAGGTACCAGTTGGAGAGTCTGAGACTGCTGCTGTTAGGTTTGGACAGATACTTCAGCTCTGTTGATGAAGCTGAAAGGTGAGTGGGAGATTCTCTGTCACCTTGCACCAGATCTTTCAGGAGATATGGTGGACAAAAATTTGTGGATTTGGGTCAGGGTTCCTAAGGCATGTAAGTGCTAAAATTCTATTTAGCAACCTAAATTGCAACTGAAATAGATAGATAAATCATCTTGGTTTCGCAAGGAAGCCTAGACTATTAAATGTCTCGTTGAATATACAGTGGATCCAGTATTCTGGCTCCTAACGAGCTATTTTTTACAGCACACAAGTAGCTTCAGGGCACAATGGTACAAATAGAAAACAGTAACTTCACTTTGGCATTGCTCAGACACCCTGGGAGATGCTCAAAGCATGAAGAGATGTCAGAGAGCCAGGAGTATGAAGACAGGGCAGGAGTACGTGTGCTAAGAAGCAAGTGAAGAGATGCACAGACAGGGTTTCAGGGAACTCAGATGTAGGAAACACAGAGGCAAGGATTTCTGTAAGAAGAAAGATACATAGATTTAGTGCTGTGGGGATGGGAACAGAAGAAAGCATTTGTGCACCACAGTTATAATGTATTATTTCCTGTTTGAAGCTGTGAATTTCATTTGTGACCATCCGGATATCAGAGCAATCAGCTTTGTGGGATCTAATCAGGCTGGCGAGTACATCTATGAGAGAGGATCCCGGAATGGCAAGAGAGTCCAGGCCAACATGGTAATGTCTCTCAATGGAGCACACTTCAGCACATAGACCACCTCTGTCACCTGGGAATGTTAGAGAGACCACAGCACTCAGCAGCAGAAGCTGACTTTGCTGCTGATAGTTAAGTGATAAGGCTGCCCTCTTGCCAGCCTGTTGGTCATAGCTACTATGAGAAGTCATTGCCAGAGGGCTTGAAAAGAAGCAGTCTGGGGTGGTTAATAATGGGAGACTGTGTGTGTTGTATTTCAGGGAGCCAAGAACCATGGTGTGGTGATGCCTGATGCCAATAAAGAGAACACCTTGAACCAGCTGGTTGGAGCTGCTTTTGGAGCAGCTGGCCAACGCTGCATGGCCCTGTCTACAGCAATTCTAGTAGGAGAAGCTCAGAAATGGCTGCCAGAGCTTGTGGACAGAGCCAAAAATCTACGTGTAAATGCAGGTACAGACTGAGATAATTTTTACAGGGTACTTCACTTCTGTACAACCATACCTTTTTAGGTCAGCTTATCTGCCATACTGTGTTGTGACCCTTGGAGCTATTGGCACCATAGGTTTGATGTGTAGGGGTAGGAGCTAGCAGATCACCTGGATTGGGAAACCCAGCCCTAGGCTTGGAGGTAGGAATATGTTTCCAGCTTGCTGGTGGGACTGTGATGCAATGTTTACAGGATCAGTCTTGTTTTAACTGGAGATGTGAGGTTAAATCCTATGTTTAACTCATATCTGCCATTTATATAGCAACCTCATCTCAAGATCCTTCCAATTCATAGTGAGCATACAATAAAAAGAGAAAAATGGAAACAAGTGCTTTGGAAAAGCTCGACTGTTATTAATTCTAGGGGAATTATATTTTGTTTATATTCAATAAAGTGTTGCAAAGGAGAAAAGCTTCCCTCCTGAGAAGAATCTGTTGTTGAATTTTGGCTTCCTGGTGATTCCTTGTTGATTATGAGAGCTGCAGGCTATTGTTCCTGTTCATCAATGTCTCAAATCTTTGTTCTCTATGTCAGAAACATCTGGATATTCAGATCTTTCCTGCCAGTGTAGTTATCTCCCAGATGCCAATGAAGAGGAACTTGTCAGAGTTAAAAACTTGGTGTCTCTGCCTCTTCACAGGAGACCAGCCTGGAGCAGATCTTGGGCCTCTAATCAGTCCCCAAGCTAAGGAACGGGTTTGCAGTCTGATTGAGAAAGGAGTAAAGGAAGGTGCCAGCCTTCTCCTGGATGGACGTAATGTCAAAGTGAAGGGTTATGAAAATGGCAATTTTGTTGGGCCAACAATCCTTGCCAAAGTCAAGGTAAAACGACCAAACCCAGTGCTTATAAGTGCATATTGCAGGGTCAGCTGAAAAACGAGTTAGCCAAATCAGTCAATAATGATCACCAGGTAGAAAGGCCATAAATGGCTCAGCCTTCCCTTGCTTAGTGTCAATGAAGTACTCATTGTAATGCAGGCAGTAAAAGCAGAAAGCACTCTGGAGGTGAAAAGTGGTGCCTTCTTTAGTGGACTAGATAGAGGACAGGGCATGGAAAATGGTGAAGAGGTAAGGAGGACTGAAGGATGGCCTGTGGCAATGCAGTATGATCAGAAATCCTTGGAATATAATGAATACTAACACCATGTGTGGTTTTTATATACTATTTACTAGGATATTTTTATTACACCATTTATACAATCTGCTTTTTCTGCTGTTTGTATTGGCAGCCAAACATGACTTGCTATAAGGAGGAAATCTTTGGGCCTGTCCTGGTGGTGCTGGAAGCAGACACTTTGGATGATGCCATTGAGATGGTGAACAATAACCCCTATGGGAATGGGACTGCAATCTTCACCACCAATGGAGCCACAGCTCGGAAGTACTCACACTTAGTAGATGTTGGGCAGGTATGTTCCAGCTACAAGTGTTGCTTTAACCCTCACCATTTACAGTGGGTTACCATTCAGTTGTAATCACTGCCCTCTCAGCCAGCAGTACCCAGCTCAGACATAAGGAAACAATGCAGAAGCTTTTGGAGAGTGCTCTGCAGTCTGCTACTTCCTGTGACTAATGTGGCAGCTTTCCTTTGGTGTAGGTGGGTGTCAATGTTCCAATCCCAGTACCTCTGCCCATGTTCTCCTTCACTGGCTCTCGTGCTTCTTTCAGAGGGGACACCAACTTCTATGGCAAACAGGTAACTTTCTGATTCAGAGTACTGAATTTGGGGTTGAATTGTGATAAATCATGTTATAAATGGCATTGGGGAAATGGGTCATCAGAGCTCATTAGTGAGGAGACTTTGAAGCCATTTCAACCAGGAAACTGAAAACCAGCCAGTGATCCCAGCACCATAATGCATGTCACAGTCATAGACAGCCAATTCCTCTTTCTTTTTCCCTTAAGTGAAAAAATGCAAGTCTTTTTAGGAGATTTGAGAAGGGAGCAGTAACTAGCAAGCTTTCTCACAGAATCAGAATCTTTGTGGCACTGGTAAAAAGAACAGGCTGACAAGAATTGTTTCCACAGAAGAAGGCTCAATCCTGTGTAGATAAAGCAAAAAATGTTTGATACACCAGTAGTGTAGAGCTGAGGAATTTATAAGGCCAGATACCTGATCCGTGGATCTCTCCTTTCCTCCAGGGAGTGCAGTTCTATACTCAGCTGAAAACTATCATTTCTCAATGGAAAGAGGAAGATGCCACCGTTGTCAAGCCTGCTGTGGTTATGCCAACTATGGGAAACTAAAGCAGCCTTTGCAGATGCTGTTCCTGGTGCCCTTCTATGCTGCACTTTCCAGCTTTGTCCTGACTATCACCCTTTATTTGGGAATGAATAGAAAGCTCCTTTGTCTCAAGGATCTGTTTCTGTGCAGAGCAGGTGGGCTCATGTGACTCATGGTCTGGATTTTCTGTTACTGTCAGTGTTTTTTTGGTTAGCTGAACTAATTTTTTCCCTACAACCTATCAAGGACTAAACAACCTTATCTAACTGAAAGGGCAGCCAGTGAGATTGGTCTTAATTTGTGTTTCTTTCCAGACCCTGTGAACTTGAACATTACTCTGGTTTTCACTGCAACATCTTTAGCCTTAGTGACTCACTCCTGACTACATCTTGTAGCAGGTTTATTTACCTCTTTATCTTGCATATTGAGATTCTGAGTTCACCTTACTCAAAGATGAGTACTCATTTTGAATGACATAACTGGGACATCTTGGGTGTCTCATAGAAGTGACTTTACATACGATGAAGACAGCAAGTTGTCAGTCTTTCACCTGTCAAGCAGTTTCCAAAACATTGGGAAGTAGCTTGGTACAGATTTTTCAGGAAAGCATATTTGATTGCTTGTCTGAGGATGAAAGAAATTTCTGTATGGTACAGTGACCTTCACTGTACCTCTGACAGCTTGAAAACTTCTGTTCCTGTTCTGTCTGGGGCTTGTATGTTCAAGCTTGCCAGCAATTCCATTATACCTGAAAGTTGTTTGGTGCCTTTTCACTGTGCTGATGGATACAAGCCTACGTGTCCTGTAACATAATGAAACTGTGGAAGCAGAAGCATAACCATGTATATGTATCTTTGTGTCACAGCATCATGTGGGTCTGAATAAAATGGAGCATAAGTAGAGAGGTCAGTAGGAAAAAAGAACACATTTTTTAATTACAGAGCAGCCAGGCCTTGTCTGTTGGTTTTCTTTCCTGATTGTAGCTGTATTTCTTGTGTTGATTGATTGACTCCTTGTCACATTTGCTCAAACACAGTCACGTACTCTTGAGACTGCAAGTTCCTATTGCTAGAGAAGAGTAAGGCTTGGTATATACACTCTGGTTTTAAGAATCTCTGCATTTGGAGCTAGAGAACCTGTATTTTTATTTCTGGTTCCTGAAAGATGATGCAGCCGTGAAGGATCTGCAGGGATCTCAGTCAAACATCCATGTAAAATAATATTCTTCTAATGACTGTAACCATTTCTTGTTCTAATTAAACAATCTGAATGTGAACACTTTGTATCCTGCCTTCTGGTAAAGATGCTTTGTAACTGACAGCTCTATATTAGTGCAATTGCTGTGCATTCACTGCTGTTTGTATCTTGTTTTGTTCCTCTGCTATACACTAGAGGGAAGTTCTCACCTTGCAATTTGATTACAGATTAAACACATGCTAATATATTTCTGCAGACTCTGACTGCTCCTTGGTAAGACCTTACATAGGTGTGATGTTGCTTTTATTCCCCTCTTCGCAGGAGATGGTCTGCAACTCCTGTAACCCATGTAACATCTTCCTTTTACAGTATTTCAGGGACTTCTGTGCCAGTTTCCTCACACAGCATTTCAAGGAATGCCTTGTTTCTGTTTCCATGTACACGTAATGTGATCACAGAACCTCTTAAACTTCATGTAAATGGCTTTACTACAAAATGAAAACATATCTTCACCAAGTTATACCAACACTTTATACACAGGGTTCTAACCACTAGTCCAAATTATAGGCAGTTGTACAAGCTCCTGGCTTGGGAAAGAATAAGGTCTTTAAGAAGGAGAAAAATTAGTATATTTCAGATGGATTTCAAACACACAGCCAAAGCAACAGTGCAGCAGACAGGGGATCTAGAATTCAGAGCCTTACTCAGAAGCTAACTTTCAAACTGAAAAGTGCAGATGAGTTGCTAATTGCTGGCTGCTGTTCATGGAAAGTGTACAGCTGCCTTACTTGGTCTATGGTGTTAACATCTGAAAATGTGAAAAGATGACTGCAGAAGATGATGAATCTGATAATGTGGCTTGCTGTGTAATAAATATTAGGTTGGGAGAAGTATTTTCTGTGTTGCAAAGGTAAAATATTCTAGGTAAATCACCGTTAAGACATTGGCATTCACTTAAGCACTTAGGAAAGAAATACTAATTAACAGCCTCTAATACTGTCTACACTCATTTACTTTCAAAATGCCTTAATTTTCTCCCTAATCAGCATTGCTATTCTGAATTTTCTGTTGTCCTATTAAAACCCATTATATCTTTCCTTTAGAAGTTCCAAAATCCATCTTCTCCTGTAACAAAAGCAGTCTATTATCAAGGCTACCTGCTCCCTGAATAATTGCAAGACTATTCCTGCACTTTCTCCAGATCTCTTTTAGACACCTGTACAATCTTTTCATTTGTGTGCAAACATATTTTCTAATTATCCAACATTATTTTACACAGATAGTTTTAAATAATTGTACTAGAAATACAAATCTTTTACATTGCTTTTCTAATAATGAACTGCCTTTTAGATCAAGTTGCAGATGCAATTTGATCGTGATTTACCTGCCTCATCTCACTGCTGTTACTGCTTTCCACTCATCTGTTTATTCTCCTTTTTATTTACTATTTGACAGAAAAATAAGCTAAATAATGTATCTTCTGTGTTATACAAAAGTATAGTCTAAAGGATCTCATCATAAATTTCTTTAGACTATTAAAATACGGTTTCATAGTAAACCCTTTGAATACTATTACAAACAGTTTCTTGCTTAGAAGGCACTGAAATCTAGATTCTAAAAGCTATTTAATACACTTAAGTCCAAAAACTGTTTTAAAATGGCTTAACCATCTCTTGAGAATTGGGCCCTAGGGGTGTTTTTCCTGTCTGTGTCAAGAAAAAAGCTCCAATCCACTTCCACTTCCATTTTGGGAAGTGGCAGCCTGCCTTTCCAAAGGCAGTGTCTCACATCTTTCTATATCTTTATGTATAAATGCCTCCAGGGCTCCTGCTTATGAACTTTATCTGGTAATTTGATGTCTGAGTATTACATTTTGGCTTGTGTGCTTGGCTGCCTCACATCTGAGAAGCTGTGCATGCCAGCACCCCACCCTATGTATTCCTCCAGGGTAAGCTGACATTGCTTGCCTTGGAGTGTAATAATTAGCAATAAAGTTGTATCTGAGTTGGTATCTGAAAATCAGGCATTTGAGTCTTCATCGTGGTCCACCCTCTCTGATTCTATACTGAATGCAACATCAGCTGCATAGATTTTGCCTTTTTAATCAAAACTCACTGTGCTAGCTGAAAATGTGTCTCCTTGTATGATCATGGACTTTCACAGGAGCACCCTCCAGAAAATATAAACCTGCTTTTCAATAAGAGAAGGTTTTAGGGGGTCATGAGATTTTTTTTCCCATGAGAACTGAGTCTAAATGCCTGCTGCTGAAAGATCAACACTACAACAAATTTTAAAATTAACAAAAAATTCCTCACTCTTGTCACACAAACATTTATGTCCATATAGATACACTACTGCAGATCTTAAGTTCACAGTTTATAATATGCTGCTTGAACTGTGAATGTCCAGTGTAAGCCATATTTTAGGTATCTCTAAAGCCATGCTCCCACATTTCTTATGCAGGCAGCAATGAACCATAGAGTAAGTAAACTTTTCATAACCTGCCTGTGGATATTTGTACTTTTTAATACTGGGAAGTTTGCTTTACAATACTCTTATAAGGAAATACACATGAGGAGTGCTACTGTCACAACAGACATTATTTACTTGTTTGGTAAAGATGAATAGGGATCCATTCATGACTGAACAAAATAAATCCCACTGCACTGAGCAAAGTTAATTCTCCTGAATTCTACTCTTGACCTTAGCAGTACCACAATTTATTTTCACTTGTTTTTCTTTTGATACAATACACAAAGATCCAACAGTATAGTCTAGTGCATGTACAAAATCAGTATATAGTGTACCAACTTTTTCAAAAAGTTAAAAGTACCTCACACCAAGCCACACAGCTAGATTCTTATCTCAGATTCAGAACTTACTGCAATCCCCTGACCTGGAGTGATCAGCCCAGTTCAGCATCCACCTACTGAAGAAACAAAAGATTACCATGGATTTGTGCCATTCATTTGGAAAAAAGCAATCACAGAACCTGGTTTGTTGGGTTTTTTTCTCATGTCAATTTACTGATACCCAGTTTTTCAAGATTTTTCTTTTCCTCTCAAAAACATGGAAAAGATCAATGTTTTAGAAGAAAATTTCAAAGGCATATAATTAATGGATTCTGTATGTGTAAAACAGGTTTAAAATTCTAGCTCTGAATTGCTCTTATTCAGCTTTTCATAGCACATAAATTTACAAATAAATGTGAGCACACAGTGCTGTGTTTTCAACTTCTAAATCTATGGCTCTCTAAACCAAGTAGAACAAACCCAGTGATTTCTGTTCTGTTAGTGGTTACAAATACTGGGAGGGGGAGGACTTGTACGAGCACGTGAGAGTTTCAAATACATTGTCCTTTCCTTGTCTCTCCTGTTCATACAAAAAAGGGTCAATACATAATTTTTTTCTCTCAGTTCTAGTCTCCCCCTTCTCCTTTTCCAGGGGAGAAGATTCCTTAGACCTCAGTTACAAATGTCACCCCTGATTTTTCAGGGAGTGTTTCTGCTGTATCATTTTTGAGATAACCTGAACTGAACAAAGTATTCCAACTGGCTGTGTGTCACCAAGTTATTCAGTAGCCAATCCATACTAAACAAACATTCTTCTGGGGATCAGGATCGTGTTGATCTCTCACCAAGGATGTTTGCAAGCTTCAGCAATGGAAGAACTTAAATTTATGGCTTAAAATCCAAGTGCTCACACTGCTGCAGTTGGTAGGCACAGATGTCTAGCACGAGGCTGGAGACCTGCAATCCTGGCTATTGCAGCATGTGTAGCTCTAATTTCATTTAAACTGCATCCTAAGAAATTCTGAGATACACTGAGGTTTCATTTTATTCACTGTAAAATGTAATTCTGTAATTCACTACTGCACCTCATGTGATCCTGTCTTCAACATGCCAGTGTCTGCTTGATGTAATGACCTAATTTTCAGATTATTAGAAAGCTCAAGAAAAACAGCCTTGGAAGCACAATGCAAAGCAGAGGCTTCTGAGATATGGAAAACCAATGGAAAACAGACTGGATTTGCCACCTACTGTATGTTTCTGTGTAAATAATCAGCAATACAGTAAAGAGCTGTTAGCACCTTAATTGTAATTTTTCAGGCTTCAGTGTGAGCTCACTGGAGTGAGTAAAAAGCAAAAGGGCCGTGCCAGAAAAAGCAATGCTGATAAAACAAAAAAGAACCAGTAATAGTTAAAATGAAACTACAGAAGAACATCTGTACTGGAAGTTCTCTATCAAATTCCACAGGACATGGCAGAATATGCAAAGGACTCCTTTGAGTTTACCTTTAGTTTAATCCACAGAAATAATGACCCAAAAGTGATAACCTAGTTGAAATTAGGTACCCACAAAGTCATTATTAATTTATAGGATACTGCAACTCACAGAGTTATTCTCACTACAGAAGTCTCCATAAGCATTCCAAATCCAAACAATATTATCATGCAAAGGATTTCTTGGGTGTCTATCTAGGAAGATAGACACTGGTTTTCAGTGTTTCCATACCAGTAGCATTTCTGTGCTTCCTCTAGGTCTCTGTGCACATTATTTGTGCTATTTCTGTTGCTTTTTAATGTTTTGATTTGGGGAAATTGTTGCTTCCCTGCACATGCCTCTTTTTTTTTTTTTTTTATAGGCAGTGTGGGCCTTTTTCTTTTAGTGCTTTCTACTGGATTTGAACTCCTGATTCATGATACAGAGCATCTACATGGAATCTTTCCAGCTCAGTTCCCTCATTTAAGATATTCTGGGCTATGTTCTTCACTCAGTCCATCTCCCAGTCCTTCATTTCTAGTAGTTGCTACAGTTTTTTGATCTCCCCCACGCTTGGTTGGTGCTGTTTTCTCAGCCTCTCTCACAGATTTTCTGGCCTTGTGCCATAAGGACATTTCCATTGTTTCCACTTTATCCTGCAGATGTCTGGTCTGTGCTACACATGGTGGTGCAGTGCTGGGGAAGCTTAGAAAAGAAGGAAAAATGGCAGAGGGAAAACCAGCCAGCTGGAAAAAGGTCCAAGTAAGACCTTTTATACCAGATAGGCTGAAAGCAAGCACTGGGACATGAGCAAGAAAAGAGTCTCCGACCAAGTGACCTCATCGGGGTCCTGGGGATCAGGGCTGTGTATTATTATTCAATAACTAGAATGATTAAATAACTGAATTTCCGTTTCCATTTTCAGGTTTTTTTTTTCTAACTGTAAAAGGGGTTTGCTTGGTACTCGAATTTAGAAAAGAAGGAACACGGGTAAAGTGAAAGAATCTGCGACAGAGCAAATGCAAAAGCACAGGGCTTCTTTTCCACTGTGTTCCGAGTAGAGTTCGGCTCCGTTTTCCCTGAGCCCCCTCCAAGCACCCAGACCCAGCAGATTCCTTCCTTCCCTCCCAGCTGTCTCTTCTCGAGCTGAACGAGCGCTCCGTGCCCAGGGCGTGCTGAAGGGCCCGGTCGGTCTCGCAGGGCCGGGGGGCAACGCGGCCGCCGAATTCCTGAGGGAGGGAGCGGCGGTGCCGGGAGCGCACACGGCGGCTCGGGCCGGCGGCTCGGCCCGCCAGGCGCCTTCCGGC
>VZRX01010206.1:192404-255267 GCA_013398075.1 Notiomystis cincta
AGCGGCGGCCGGGTGGAGCGGGGCCCGGAGGCGCCGTGCCCGGGCATTCCCGGGGAGCGGCGGCGGGAATCAGCCAGCCTGGCAGGGGAGCAAAAGCCCTCAGCTGCCCCCCGAGCTGTCGGCAGCGGGTCCGTGTCCCGGAATAGCGCTTGTCCCGGGAAAAGGCGCCGCTCCGGTCCCGCAGGTGCGCGCGTCCGCGGCTCCGAAGCGGTGCCCGCACCGCAGCGTAGCGGTTTCCTGGAAAAGCTGCCTTGGTCTAATTAAAGAGGAAAAAGGAAAACCTACTTGGCCAGAAATGTGAATAAATAAATAATGTGTATTAGGAGCCTCAGTATGGGGGAAGAAAGATTAAAACTTCTGATAACGCGTGTTTGTGAGTTGTTTCTACTTTTTTCCCCTGGAGTTTAAAGCTCTAGAGCCAGAATTTGACCAAAATGTACGTGCACAAAGAATACTGTGCCATTATTTTTGTGGAAATACTCGGAAATTCTACCATTGAATTCAGTTATTCCTTCTATTGTGTCTTCTAAACAGTGTACTTTTAAGAAGTTTAAGTTTTTGTCAAAACAATCCAAGAAAGCTTTTTTTTTTCCAATAGATAAAAATAAGTCCAGAAAAAATGTAATAACTTTTTTTTTTTTTCTGTAAAAAGAAGGTTTAAAAGTATTTATTTAGTCATGAGTGTGAAGTGTTAATGCTCTCATCTGGGAAATAGATCTTTTGACCATAGGAGCTGCTCATCTGGAAAATAGATTTTGTTACTGTTTTAGCACAGAAGAGTTTCCATTCTGAATGATTTCTGGTGTGCTTCAGCATGAAAGAACAATATTAATTGAATTATGTAATTATGTTTGTTTCCTAAAATAGTTTGTTTCCTAAAATATGTGCCTGTTTATTTATATATCATTAGTATTTATAATTATTTTTGAATATTTTTGTGTGTCTCCAAATATGTCCCAGTATTATGTTAGGAAACAGAAGGGAAACTCTTCTGTATCTCTGATACATTGCTTTTCCTTCCCCTCAGATCACGTTCCTTTTTACAGGGAGATGCTTCTGCTGTGTGGTTCGTGTTTTGCCTGTTATTTTGTCAGAAATAGCCAAGTATTGAATGTTTCTTGTGTTGGAAATTACCAGTGTTCCTGTGTATGGTGAACTCTAAGTAAGGCTGTCTTTTGCTGTCTTGAGGTCAGTTATTATTGTGGTATAGTTTTTACTTTTGTTGTCTAAGGAGACTTTGGTTGGGATTTTTTTCCTTCCTATTCATGCTTTGGAAGTCTCTATGCAATTTTTGGCTGACAGTTTGCAAATCTCCCAGGTTTTTATACTGGATGTACTTATAGTACCTTTAGTATCTCAAATCATCTGTTTACAGATGACATTTACACGTGTTTCTCTGTGTTGGGAAATGAGTGTTCTTGTCCTGTTTTGCTGGCTCAGGCCTCGGGGATGTTGAGGTCAACTGTAGCATTTGTGTAAATGTTTTACTAACTCGATCTCAAGTTAACTTTCAACTTCTTGAAATTCATCCTATGTAGTTACATAAACTTGTTTCACTGCTTGTATTGAGTAATGATAAACTCAAATTTGAATAGAGCCTCTCTGTTGGTATTTAATGTGCTTCCATGACCTTATAATTTGCCTGATACACATCCTCTCCTCTTAGCTGCCAGCGAAGGTGGAGAAGGGCAGGCGCTGTGCCTCTTGCCGTGGTGCTCCGAAGGTGCTTTTCATCAGGGATCTCTGGAGTGGAAGAGCTGTTGCTTCCATCCTGCTTCAGGTGCGTGCCTAAGGAGTTCGTGATCAATGCTGATTATTACTGCTCCTTTTGAAAGACAGTAACTGAGCCACTGATGGGGATCTGTAGGCTTTACCTTGCTGAACTGCTTGATTGCACTAATGAGCTTGTGCTTGAATTACAATTACCCTGTTTTCTCCTTTCTGTTTGTTGTTAGTTTTCTCCACCCTGCTGTGTTCTGATACCAGCTAGGACATTTGCTTGAGAGGAACTGTTTTGAAAATATGTTTCCTTTTCAGTAACTTATCTCTTGTCTATCTCTACCCTAATGGTTTTTTCCATACTTTTGATTCAGTCTTTCCAAATTCTTTTTCCATTTCTGTTACGCTCTGCTGATTTCTCTCTCTTGCCTCTGATTTTCTACTCTCATCTATTTTCATTCTTCTTGTGGACATTGTTTTGCTAGTGTGCTTGATTAAATGGACTTCACGAGTCATTGAAGAGCCTCAGTGTGCTTTTTTCATTCTTAATGAGGGAAAAGAAAGATAAAATCCCAAAGTGATTGGTTGTGAGTTTGTTGTTCTGTTGAGGTTTTATTTGTCCTTAGAAGTATAAAAGGGGAAAGAAAAAAAATCAGGGGAAACGTAGAAAACAGGAAGTGTGAAATGGTGGTGGATATCTGAGAAGGGATAGAGAAGAGAAGCTTTGTGAGGGAATTTCATGTGAGACTAAGGTTCTTGTGGATCTGGCAAGGAAAGTATGAGTTAATGATGGCAGTTGCTCAGATATTTTCGGATCATCAGAGATTCTGAGGCTTACATAAGTGTCACATGTGCTGTTTGTAATAGGACTCTGGAGTTTGTTCTTAAGGCAGGTGCTTGGTTGTATTTGTGATAGTTCATTAAACAAAATCCTTACATAGCATGAGAATAAGAACACCTCTTCAAACCTGCTGGGTGGAAGGTGGCTCACACTAATTCACCTTATGCTCTGTCAGAACAGTGCAGCTGCTTGGGTTTTCAGTAGCCCTCCTTGCTGTAATGAGGCAAACTGGGCAATGCCAGCTGCATCTTAGTACAAATCCATAGCTACAAACCGGCCAAACTGCTTGGCCCCTCTCATCAGTTCTCTTCAGGAGAGCACTTTGTTACAGAACTATGTATTTACTCTGTTCCATGTAAAATGTGGATACTTTAGAAATTGCTGCAGTTGGAGTGGATCTGTCACAGGCACTGGCCAGGGCTGTTGTCTGCTAGTGGAATTGTTGTCAGTTCTTCTCAGAGTGTGCTTCTAAGGCAGAGAGGATCAGGAGTCTGTGCTTCTGCCTGCATCTCTCTGCACTTGTTTGGAACAGGAGGATAAAAATAAAGCTCACAGCAGACAGGTGAGGTTGCCCATCTGCAGTGGGCTGTGCACTTCGTTGGCTCTAGACATTGCAGAATGCTGGAGTGACTTAGAGAGAGGCCTGAGGAATGTCATGTTTTTGCTGAGAATAGGTGAAGATTAATCTCACTTTGCTCTAACTGGGGACAAAGGTGAAGGATGGAAATACTGAAAGTCTTAAAAGGGCTGAATCTGGGATAAAAGGTAGTGGAGTATAAGTGAGCTTTTTGGGTGTGGCAGAAAGATGTGTGGAAATAGAGGCTACAGCAGGCTCACATAGAAAGGAAAGGAGGGCTTAGGAATGAAAACATGTAGGATAGAGACAGCAGGTAAAGATTTCCAGAGAATGAGCATGGTGGGGCTGAGCAGATTGCTAAAAGACAGTCAAATATAAGAGCAAGCAGTGGGAAGGGGTCTTGGGCAGAGCTGATGAACAGCCACACAAAGCAGTGGGTGGATGGATGTGTTACCACGTGTCTGGAAAGTGATAAGGAGCTGTTTGCACCTTCTGCGTGCTGAGTGCAATGTGTGTAGGCTGGTGCAGGCGATACTGCATATGGTGGGACATCTGGCCACATGCTCTTTTCTGCTGTCAAAGATGCCTATATATTCCTCTCCTTTTTACTTTGAGACCCCATGGTTCCTCTACCCATGTCTTTTATTATTATTTCTTAGGAAAAATACGTGCTAAGGGATAGGTGTTAAGGAAACATGTAGTTGTATCTTGAAATCCAATACAATGTAACACAACTTTGGAGCTTTGGCTTGTGAAACTGTTGTTAGAAGCTGTGTAAGCAACCTGCATATTCAGGGCAACCTCTTTAGGTTTGTGAGAGTGTGTGGGTTTTTTGGTTTTGTTTGTAATTCTAAAAATAAAAACCAAAGCAAAAAGAAAAAGATGAAAAAATACTGAGAGGCAGGTGAAGTTCAGTACAGCCCCTCTTGTGCAGCACAGGCTTTTCTCAGAGATGGGGCTGCTGTTAGAAGGATATGCCTTCATTCTCTCTGTGTGCTAATCTCTCCCAGCAGCTGTTCTTAGCCTGAGATGAAATTCTCTTTGTTTGTGACTCTGAATAACATTGTGTTCTGCCACAGCATCTCAAGTTAAAGTGGTTCTGCCCAGAGTTTCCCTGTGGCAATGCTTCTTTTCAGATAATACTTGGGCTTTTGGAAGGTTTTTGAGACTCTGAATGTTGAAAATCTGCAAGACAAATAAGAGAAGAAAATAGTCTAAAACTCAAAACTAGAAATACTGGAAAGAAAACTACTCCATCTCTTCTGCACTTGGGAAATGGAGAAACCTTTACTCTGAAAGAACAAATCAGTTAGATATAGTTATAGCACTAAGTGCAATAAAACAACTCTTTTTGGATGAGATGTTGAAAAGCACCTAAAGAAGGAGAATGTATGTGTACAGAATGATTTATTTATTTTCTTTTTTAACAGAGTTTTAAAGGAGAGAGCTCTTGGTAATTTCCTTTTTTTTTTTTTTCTCTTCAGGATCTTCTGCAGCTCTGTGATTGCTGATACATGCTTGATAGCCTCAAAGGGTCCTGGCAAGATGGCATCTTCCAAGCTTCCCATCCTTATAGCACTGGCATTTTCCTGTTTGCCCTTTGTTCTGTCACATTCAAACAGGGTAATGTGGTTTGAGGAGTTCTTTCCACCTAATGTGTGCCCTATAAATGCCAAAGCAAACACTTTTTATGGCATCATGTTTGATGCAGGAAGCACTGGAACCCGTATTCATATTTACACCTTTGTGCAGAAAAGCCCAGGTAAGACCCCTATGTATGTTGACTTAGGTTTCCAACTTCTCAAAACAGTTTTGGTTTTTGCCAGCTCAGCATTTGGGGGCAGCTGAAGGTTTCTACAGTTTCTCCTTCAAATGGTCCTGCAGGTGTTTATTGTCCATTTGTCTTGGTGTTTTGCTGTGTAAATACCTTTTTTGTAGGTCTTTTGAGTCTTGGAGATACAAGTCTGGGTATACTGGAGAGTTCTAAATTTTCAAATATTTTCATCTATGCAGCTGTTTAAAAGGAATATCTCACTGAGATGAAAAGATGCTTTTGCTGATTTTGTCAGGTTGCATGTTACCTTAAATTTTATCAAGAGACACTTGAATTCTGCATACGTTTATATCACATTTTGTAGCAAATTAAAATCAGTAAATCAGAGAGTTATTAAGTACTGGAGGTTTGAGCCATTTCCAGGACAACTATGCTGAGATGCACCACAATCCAGTGTATCTGCATGGTGCAGAAGTGCCCAGTTTTGGCTGCACATGTGGCAGGATTCAGGAGGATGAATTAGCTTGGGTACAGTGAGTCAGCAGGTTTGCAAAGGTTGAAGGCTGGTTGCTGGGATTTAGCTATCACGTAGTACTTATGTGTCTTTGCATGACTTCATCCACAGTTTGGAAGGACTGGTACAAGGTCCAGTTCTGTTGGACTCAGCCTGGCTTGTAGTACACAATACTCACACTATACCCAAATTGCTCTAGGAGTGGTGGTCAGACTTGTTTGGCTTCTCAGCCAAGTACTTGAGCACAGTCAGCTCTGTTCTGTCTGTGAGTTGGATGAATCACTAAAGATAACTGGAAGTTGATTGTGTCTTAATTGTGAAATACTAGTGCATATTAGCTTAAGGACAGAAAGGGAAAGAAATTTTATTAAGAATAGGCAACAGTTAATGCTGCATTATTGTAACTTAATGTAGTTCACAAATGCTAATTGAACATACTTTTAATTATAACAACATGTTATTAGTAAATTGCTTGTGAACTTGGAGTGTACAAGGGCAAGGTTCTGCTAAATATGTTCCTGAAGCAAAGGAGCAAGGCTTGTTTTAGGAGGGGAGTAGTCTTGTTTGCAAGGAGAATCTAGGATAGTCACTTTACAGGAGTTGAGGGCAACCTTTTGGAAATCAAAGAATAAGATTTGAGTTGTTGACTGTACCATGTAATGTTTTGTTTGTGCAGAAGACCTTCCAGAGCTGGAAGGGGAAATCTTTGAGTCTGTGAAGCCAGGTCTGTCAGCATATGCTGATCAGCCTGAAAAGGTAAGACTGCCCTTCATTCCCTCGGAGTTGGTTGTGCTTCTGTTATATCACTTAGATTCTACCAAGCAGTTCAATCATTACTGATGGCAATTGCAAAAAGTCAAGAAGAAATTTAAAAGTTCTACTGCTGTCTCTCTAAACCTATTCCTCTACTTTTGTGAGCTAAGTTCTACAAAGTGAAATAGGAGCTGGCATTTTATGTATTTCAGCAGTGGAACAGTGGCTTAATTAATTGCTTAAATGTTTACATAACTAGACTATATGCCTTTGAGAATCTCAAAGTGATTTTTGTCTCTAGCAGCGTCTGTATTCAGTTTTTTTTTCCCCTATAGCTACCCCCTTTATTTATTTCCCCTATAGCTACCCCAAATATGAGTAAATGCATGTTCTGTCTCATTTACGAATAATTTTCTCAGTTCTGAAGTAAGCTGCCATTTTCCAGACGCACTGCACTGACAGGAAGCTCTTTCACAAACTAAAGGAGGTGCCAGAGAAATGATAGATTAGATACACTGTCTTGTGTGCTTCAGCAGCCTTGAAGCTGGGAGCTAGCTTTATGGGGGTTTCAGGTTTCTCATTTTGCTCACTTGGATTCCGTGGTACAGGAATTTGAGTGTGACACTTTGTGCAAGAGTGAATAGAATTAGGATTTCTTTTAAACTTTGATAAGATTACCTATGATTCCAGTAAATCTTGTTTTTTTGGGTAGGAGAGGAGAGCTCACCCCAAAAGAAATTTCTAGGCATTTCACAAGAGAATGTTTATTGCTAATGCCAAGCTGTAATTATTACAACAGTGGAAATAATTGAGAACCAGCAGTGATGTCTGTACCTTGTGTGGTAACCATTGCACAGCTGGTATTTTAATTACAATATTTGCTATGGACACACTTGGAATTCTTACCTTGCAGTTAGTGAAATCTGCAGATATTTCCCCTTGCTTTGGTAGCCTCAGCCAGTAACTGCACCATTTAGTTTTATCATACTGCAAGATGTTTAGGTTTGTCAGGTAATCAGTTCCCTCACCTCCCTCCATCCTTTCCAAAAAATACCTTCCACAAACTGATATTTATCTTCCCTAAAATATATTTATGACTTCATCTTTCCTTCCAATGCAGACATTGTTTAATGTTCTAATGGGATGTCTAGCATGGCTTTTGTACTTACCTTAAGTGTGGGTATCTTCTGCTATTGAATACTGCTCTCACAAGTTTTGAGGGGAAACTGAGAGGCCTATTCTCTGACAGCCTGTAGGAGGAAACCATAAGAAAAATATATTTTTCCTTTTAGGGTGCTGAAACTGTCAAAAAATTGCTGGACATGGCCATAGATGCTGTGCCACCTCATCTCTGGAAAAAGACCCCAGTAGTGTTAAAAGCCACAGCTGGACTTCGCTTGCTGTCAGAGGAGAAAGCTCAGGCTCTGCTTTCAGAGGTAGTACTAAGTTGCTTGGATGCACTAGTATGGTTTCATCTTTTGTTTTGTTTTGTTTTTCATTCAGTTTTCTATTATGTTTAGCATAAGATAATTTCATCTATGAAAAGAGACTGTAATCCCATGACAGCAGAAAACTTGCAGAATATCTTGTCTACTCCTGAACTCCTCTGTCTTGCTGTGGTGGAAGGCACAGAGAGAGATTTACAATACTTTTTTTCTTTCTTTCCTAGCCCCTACTCCACACACTTGTCTTATTTTCTACTGCTGTGTAAAACAAAACGTTGGCACCCTCAGACTCTGAAGACCAAGAAATCCAATCACAATTTCTTTCCACAGGTGAAAGAAGTCTTTGAGGACTCACCATTTCTTGTTCCAGAGGACAGTGTTGGCATCATGGACGGATCTCATGAAGGTATGTTTTAGGAAGGGTAAAAAGTAAAAGCAAAGAGAAATGGGAAAAAGAGACATATCTTAGGGACATGAGAGGGAAAGAGAAATGGTCCCTAAACTAAGGGGAAAAAATGATGCAATCCTGCCTTTCTGAGGTGGTGTTCATTGCTTGGTCACCTGCTAGGTTACAAATGCAGATACACAAAGAGATTTCACAGGTTTCAGAACAAAACTTTGTCTCAACAATGAGTATTCAGGCTGAAGCCTGCTCTTGGGAACTGGTGCAGAAGAGATGGTGTCCACCTCTGAAAGGCTGTGTGACAATATATAACAAGCTAGGAAGCTTATGGAAAGTGCCTTGTAAATTCTGCAAGATCAGCATTAAAAATAACCTATTATGATTAGCTCATCAATTTTCAATCTAAAATTGGAAGGATTGTGACTATTAGAGGAGAATGAAGGATAATTGGCAAGTATTAAGAATAGATAACTAATAAAATAAGGTAAAATGTATTCTGTTGGGAAAAGTACAGCTAGTAAAGTAGCAAGGAAGTACTTTAAAATACAAGAAAAGGTGAAATATGTTGTAGATTTGGAGTGAACAGTGATTTTAAAGTGCAGAAAAAACCACTGTAACATTCTGGCTACATATCCAGACATATTACCTTGGAGAACAGACAAGTAATAATCATCTGTATGGATGCCTGATGAAAAGAGACGTACTGTTATGTTCAGTTCAGAACACTTCCTTATGGCAGATAAATTGCTACTTTGGAAGGTGTTGAAGGAAAGCAAGAAGAATTATATCACAGTGCTTAAACAATTAATAAAGGGAGGAAGATTAAAGAACAAAATTTGTCCACATAGGCCGAGAGAAAAGGAGAAGTATAAAGTCTGCAAGTATTTGATAAGTGTGGTGCAGTGCATAGTCTGTTACTAGGATTAATGGGTGAATTGTACAGTAGGGAGAACTGTTGTATTGATGGGGTAGGACCAGTGAAGCATAATAGAACACAGGGTAGCCTGCCAAGTTTATTTAAAATCCTTACCTCTTCTACTGTCATGTTTGTCTGTGTTTGGGTGAGCATCATGCCAGTGTCAAGCGAGCCACTGGAGTCAAAGGAGCTGTTTGTTTTATTGGCTGCTGCTCTGTCTGTAGTGTAATTATAGAAACCTCAAGTTTAAAACATAGAGTGGTGTGAATGGTTTTCAGATTAGGAATTGAAATGCACAAACAGGCCCAAGGAAACTTGTGCATTGTGTCAGCTCATTACTTCTTTATCTGTTATTTGGATAATAGATACGATTTTTGCATGCTGCAGTTGCATGGATATTACAAAGTCCTACCTATTTCAGCTTATGAGACTTGTGTGAATCAGTAAAGCATCATATAATTTAATTATGAGTTTGAATTAATCTCTGAAGTCTTGGGTGGTGAGGTTAAGTTAGTAATGACTTCCAGGTAAATAAATAACATGTGGAGGGCTGGTAACAGTGGGCAGGAGATTGTGGGGATATTCAGTGGTGACTTTTTTTTTCTTTTTTTCACTTCTTGCAGGAATTTTAGCCTGGATCACTGTGAACTTTTTGACAGGTAGTTAATTCTGTATAACTACTCTCTAAACTTGAACTTGAGTGTCTTCTGTGGAGGTGATCACCCTGAGTTCCTCTGCCTTGGCCATGCTTTTCCTCCCTGCTCTGGCACCAGTGGATTGCCTTGGGCAGACTGTGTTCCAGAGTCTGTAGTAAGAAGGAGACACCTTAACCCCGAAGGTGCCAGAATTTACTCAGATCTTGGAGGCACTGGCAGGCTGCTTTCTCTAACCTGCCTTGGGGAGGGTACTGCTAATGTGTGGGAAACAAGGCCTTGCAGTGTTCTGCATCCCCGTGTGAGCTGTGCAACTAGAGTGGTGCTGCAGGGCATGGTGCCTTAGAGCTTCTGGGAGTGCAATCTAGTGAAAAGAAAATCAGTACTTTAGTAGAGAGATGACCAAGCAAAAAAGCTGCTCTGGGTGACAAGAATTTAAGTAGCTGGTTTGGCTCTTACTGCCCTTCCTTCCCCTACTGCTTTTGACCAGCTATATGGTGGTTACAAAATTTGTGTACTCTCCCCAACAGTCTTCTTCAGGAGATACTTTGTCTCTTACTTTCAGCTTTTGCTTGCCACCTAGAGATTTATCTGCTATTGTCTCCTGGGAGGAGAGATTGGAATCAAGGAAGAAAGTCTATGAGTCTTTCCATAATACCTTCTGTTTGCCTGCCTGTTCTCTCTGAGGCTTTTTCTTTGAAGGGCAGCTCAGCCCTCCTGTACTGCTGTGATACTGTGATCACCTGGTGGCTGCCTGAACATCCACACAGTGCCTGCATTTTAGCTTTTGTGCACTTGGGGCTGTTCTGAGCATGGTGTTGTTTGCAGGACAGCTGTCTGGCCAGAACCAGCAGACTGTTGGGACTCTGGACTTGGGAGGAGCCTCAACCCAAATCACATTCCTGCCACGGTTTGAGGTGAGGAGTGGTTAAGAGTTCACGGGTTGGGACTGCAAGGCCGGTGGAGAGACCTGAGCACTGCTGCACTGTCTGATATCACTTTGTCAGCAGTGGCACAAGCAGAACATCTGTGGTTTACAGAGCATCTGTATTTCTGTTGCCTTTGAGATCAGCAGTTGGCTGATAGGCGCTTGCAAACAAAGGAGCCTGAATAACGAGGAAATAAAAAGAAAGCAAATGAGTAAAGCAAAAATGAAGCAGCTTTTGTTTTCTAGACTTCAGGCTGGGAAAGCCTCATTATTGCTGTGTATTCAAATGTAGAACATTTCTAGGTAGTATTCTTAAATATTAGAAAAAATGTAGGGGCTGTCTATCTTTTTTTCCCCATTTCAGTCTGATAACAGATCTTCACTAGGTTTTGAAGGGGAGGAGTGTTGCATAGGGTAGATGTCTTTAATAGTAGCATAGTTAGTTCTCTGTTTTCTTATCAATTTCTTCTCATTCATTTTGAGAATTATTTTCTCTGTCCCTCAGACATCTCTGCTGGATTTCTTAGTAGATTTGTAGCTCTTTAGAAACAGTTTGAACTGAGACCCAAGTCTGCAGTTTGCATTAGAAAATTATATGAGTAATGGAAAGGCACTATAGCATTCTGTACCTTCATATTGTGATGTTGTGTCACTCTTTCTGAAGTAATTTCTTTAACATTTTTTGTTTATAGAACTTGAGATTCTCAAAGGATGTTTGGTGACAACAAAACACATGGCTTTCACATCAGGATATTTTAATTCTGCAATCGTGTGTTATGTTGAAACATGACATAAAACCTTATCCTGTTCAGCAAAGCCTCAAGTATACTCTGCGCTTGTCCTCTGTTTTGTGTTGATAACACCTGCTAAAGTGGGCACTGGACCAACAGGAAAGGGTGTTGCATGTCAGGGTTTTGGAGAATAAATAGAACTGTGAAACAGGCTGAACTGCAGCTCAGGATTAAAACCTTCAAGCCTTGCAGGAAAAGGCCTTGAGTGTTTGCTGCTGACCAGGACTAATGGTGTGAATTTGTAGGGCAGTGTGCAGTCAAGGTTCATGTTGCCTGCTTGTACACAATGTCTGCTGCTCACCTGTGTTGTCAAGTTCAAATAAATAAACTCAGTATGTTTTTGGGAGCTTTTCCCATCTGACAGAATTAGTGGGAATACCTCCCTTTGATTTGCAGTGGGAATTTGGGAATTTTTCCTTCCTAGTCACCGAGGCAGTCACATGTTTGCTCTTGTATTAGTTTTGAACAAAATGCTCTAATAGTAAGAGATTCATTAATTAAATATGAATTGCAGGCAAGTAGAGAACACATAATGATAACTGCATGGAGCTCATTTTCATTTCATGGCATTACTGCCAAAGTTAAAAGCACCTGAAAACCAATCATAATAATTATGAAACTGTCTGTCTGGTGTCTGCCTCAGTTTTATGAAAATAGGGCATGAAAAAAGACAATGGTTTTCTCCAAACTATTTTTTTTTGAAGATTTCTCCTTTAAATAGTTTTTGTGATGTAAGGTTTAGAAACAGAACTTAAAATATGGCAGTCTGTGGGTATGAGGCCAAGGATGTGACTGCCATTTGAGTGATAATCAACTTGAGACCCAAAACAAATTTTGATTTGTATTTGCTCAGGAGAAGCTTAAGCTGAATACTGCCAAATTCCTTTCAGCTTCGAGCAGACTTCTGTCTAGGACTCTAGAAAAAAATAACCCAGATCTGGATCTCCTTACTTGAAGGGTAACTACAGGACTATGCAGCTTCAGTTCTCTCAGAGATTCTGCTGCTTGGCCCAGAATAAGTGTCTGATGTACGTGCACAGAACCAAGAAGGGGTGGGAGAATGAGGCCTTGAGGAGAGGAGAGACAGAAACCGAGATTGAGAGTTTAGGAAGTGGGCAGGAAGAAGCAGTAAATGATTGTTAAAGCAGTTCAGCCTTATGAGAGTGTGAGTTTGTCAGGAAGATAGGGCAGGGTACCAGTGGGATGAGGTGTGCACAGAGGGAAGGCTGTGAAAGGAAAAACCACTGGAGGTGGTGAGACAAGAGTGAAACAGGTGAAGCAGCCCTAAGACTGCGAGTGAGTGGTCACAGTGTTTCCTTGAGCACCAGCAAGACATTTGACATGGTGAAAATGGGGCCTATACTTCGTATTTTTAATTCTTCTGAGTACCTCAGTTTAGGTGCCCAGTGTGACTTGCAAAAGTTCATAGCACTTCTAGTGCAGCTGATTTTGATGGGGACTCTGTACATGTAGAGTAGCATGTAAGTATTCTAGAAGAACTCAGGTTGCCTGAATTGGAAAGTGTTTTCATCCTGATCTGTTGTGATTCCCTGTTATACACTGAAGTAACACTAAGATGCATATAAAGAAAATTGGTGTTAAAAGCTGCAGATATTGCAGCAGAAATCTGTACTTTGTTTTCAAAGCAGATCAGATGAGTATGCAGTAAACTCTATGGGTAAATCTGTGATATTACATTAACGTTGGTTATTCTTTATTGCATAATATAAACTAAAACATTTTTTTCTTTTACTTTTAGGAAACTCTGAAGGAAACCCCTGGGGATTTTCTTACCTCATTTGAAATGTTTAATAGCACCTATAAGCTCTATACCCATAGGTGAGGAGCAAAAGACTGCTATTTCCACTGGGGAAATGAGTCTTTTTGCAGCCCCTGATGGCCATATCATCCTGGTACCAGCAGCAGAGACCATGACTTTTTTTACTAGTTATCTGCATGGAACAGTAGAAGTGGAAGATGACATTAGTTAGCTGGAAATGTTCCAGGAACATGGTTGATGTCATTGCAAGGGAATATTAGGCAGTCTATCAAATGAAGAGAAAGCATTATGAGCCCATATTTAAGGAGAAGAATTCTTATTACTGGATTCAAGCCAAGTATTCTGAAACAAGCAGAAAGGTAGATACTGTGCCAGTAGTCAGAACTAAACATGATCAGAGATTTGGAAAGAGGGCTTTCCTGAGACTTCTTCCTTAGTGAAGTGAACATTACCATCTCAGTCAGTTGTAGAATCTGCTTACTTGACAGCAGAGCTGGTCTAATAGTTGTCCTCTCCTACTCCTTACATTTGCTGATGTAACTGACTGCTGTAGGCATCGATGCAGTCCATTAGATCACCTAAAATAATTGGGACTGAAAAATCATCTCCTAAAAATTGAGAGAGATGGAGGTTAGTTTAACTCTGAATATTCTACAGACATTTAAAATGACACGACAAAAGTGGTAAGTGGCCAAACAAACAGAGATGGGAATGAAAGGGTCAACAGGATTTTAATCTAGCTGTGTTGCTGCATTGGGTGATGACATTCTCATAAACATTGTTCACATTCTGGCTTATACTGAATGTAGCAGTTACCTGTGCAGTCCAACATGTGAATTTCACACAAAGCCACGGTACCCATTTAGTGGGAGGTTCTGCACTCTGCCCTAAGAGCACATAGTCTTGGGTGTGCTATGTAAGAGTGGCTGTCCTATTCCCCATGCACTCAGCACATACCTTTCTTTCTCCCTCATTTTTAAGATGGTGCATTTTTGCTTTTCATGATCATCCTGTATAAATGCCACATCAGGTCTAACCACTTCCTGCAGTTTTAGATTTACCCATTTTGCAACTCTTTGTATTTCTTGGGTTTGTGTCACTCTTTTGGCCCTCGGGGTTGTTCTGGCAAAAGGAAACTATAGTTTAGAGAGGGGAGCCTTGTGGAGATTAGAGGAAAGAAGTTTGATTTGGTGTTCCAGGACTTAGGAAGAGGGGTATGGGTAAAGCATACCAGATGTGCAGGAATTAAGACTATAATGTCTGTCTTTGTTGTACACAGCTATTTGGGGTTTGGACTAAAAGCTGCAAGACTGGCAACACTTGGAGCTTTGAATATGGAAGGTATGTTCATATGGTAAAGCATCCAAGATTTTTGAAGAGATGCTTAGACTTAGCCTTGTGTCAGCAGCCCATTTCCTGTGTGTCTTCACTTCTGTATCTTGTGCTTTTCTATGTTTCTGATGGTATATATTTGTCTGAAAACAGCTACTGCTTGTTAAGGAGTTGTCTTTGAGACAGCTGCTTTTCCCTATTTTCGAGTTCAGCCAGGAGTGACACTTGAGTGCAAATTCTAGAAATGCACGTGAGAACACACAAACACCATGGCCAGCCACAAACACACAGCTTTACAAGAAGCATAAGCACCACGAATAGATCCTTTTCCTGAGGGTTGCTGCTTAGGCCAAACCCAGTTTGCAGGCCCCTCTGATATCTGCCTGCACTGTGGTGTTCCCCAGACCTGTTGTGTGCACTGCCTAGTCCGGATGGAAGCCCACAAACACATCACACACTCTCACTCACTAACTCGAGTGCATACTCACATTCCTGAGTCTTTCCAGTCTCACTCAGAGCTTGGGCCTTTTGTCTAGTCTCTGGCCAGGACCTGGGGTCTTTCCACCTTCTGGGTTCTTACTTGACAGCTAGATGGACTTGTGATAATTACTGGAATGTACTCACATCAAAAATAGTTGGGAGTAGGGATTAAGAAGGAGATGGGACAGACTGCACTGATTGGTCACAAGGCTCACACAGAGAAGCACACTGACCAGCTGCCTGCTTACTTGTGACTGTCTTCTTTTATAGTGCCCTCTGGTTTGCCATACTCACACTTCCCTGATCCCTTGAGTCCCCCTTTTCCCAACCTTTGAGCCTTTCCCTAAGCATCCCATAGTAAATTTTGATGTCCCACAGTCTGCCTCAAGCATTCTTTTAGAAGTTTGCTTTTTCTGTGAGACCTGTGTCTCACATAATCATGTTTTCTCCTTATCAGTTACAGTATTTCTGGTTGAACCCCTCAAAGGTACATTCAGTGGATCCTATAGTGGCCATTGATCTCTGTCTTAGGAGGTTTTGTCTTCATTGCTCAGTTGCTTTGTTTGTCTTGGTTATCCGCTGTCATGAGGGTTTGTGCATCTGTGTGTTTATTACCTCTCATTTCTTGTCTTTTGTGGTGAATGGCCATTATCCAGATACCCTTGTACCATTTGTCTCATTAAGAAATTACAAGCCCAGCTGCTCTGCTGCTTGCAGGTCAAAATGGACGCAACTTTTTCAGAACTGAGGCTGGTCCTTAATTGATAATCAGTGCCACATCCATCAATTCAGATTTTTGTACTTTTGCTTAAAGATTTTAATGAAGATCTTTCAGCCTTTTCTGGTTCTGCATATTGATGGATAGTGTTAAATTCTGTGCTTTCTGACTCTCCTCTCTGCTCTCATTCCAGTTGTGGATGGACAAATGTTCCGCAGTTCTTGTTTGCCAAAGCAGCTGGAGGCAGAGTGGCACTTCGGGGGAGTGAAATATCGGTATGGTGGCAACAAAGAAGGTAAATCAAGAAGACTTGTTTCTTTTACAATAAGTCTTACCTCCAGAATCTGAATTTTTCCTTGTGAAATATTTCATCAGTTAACAGATGATGACTGGGATATGAAGGACAGCTGTCCTGTTGTAGAAGTTGACTTCTGAGAAATCCAAATTAAAATCTGAAGCTGTAAGAGTAGCTGACCTGTATCCCTGTCCTCTGACTGTGATCTCTTGTTACAAATTATACCTTTTTAAGAAATGTTGAGAATTACTTGTGCAAATTAGAGAGGTTTTTCTGGGGCTTTGAGCAAAGTGCAAAAATTCTGTCTGTGTTAGGGTACAAACGTTTTGGCCTACAAGTTAATCTCACTTGTGGAACTATTCTTAAGTCTCTAATAATAATAAGTCTCTAATGCTGTATAGAGAGGGTGAGTCTGACACCATCATAGACTCGAACAGATTGGGGAACATAAGAGCTGACTTGCAGATTTGGTGTGTGTGGAGTGGGTTGGTAAAAGTACAATGTACAATGTGATGGGGAGAGAAAGCAAGGTTTTATCTAACGGGTGGCAGCAAATGTAGACAATTCTGCTGACCACAGAACATGTCAGTGGAAGTTTTGCCTGACATGGAAGTAGTTTGTGTGGTACTTCTTTCAGGCACAGCAATGATCTGCTCTAACCAGCTCCCCTTGATGAGGGTGTTTTAGAGTCCTTGCCTGTGTGCAGGTGCCATGTTAGATTACAGAGGGGATATCTAAGGTCTTTCTGATGCTTTAATCTCTGCTTCTCTAATCTTTCATCCTATTGCCCCTATTTCTTCCATCTCTTTCATATGCTCTTTGGCTCACCCCATCTCTGTTTTTCCTGACAGGAGAAACAGGATTCAAGCCTTGCTACCTGGAAGTACTCAAGGTTGTCAAAGGGAAACTTCACCAGCCAGATGAGATTCGTGGAAGTTCCTTCTATGCTTTCTCCTATTACTATGATCGAGCAGCTGACACCAACTTAATTGGTAAATTTGGGATGTTACTGAGAAAGAGGAGATACACAAAATACCTCGAGGGAATGACATTTATCTGTCACTGCAGTGTGGTGTTCAGCATTCAGCACATGAAATGTGCTCAGGGCTCCAGTTACACCTGCAGCTCTGTGTTTTGCTCCAAACGGGTCTCACTCCTAGTGCAGCATTGCTGAGTTGCACTCTAGGGTCAACTTAGATAAAAAAACTCAAGTGCTGTCAGGACTATGACGATGTTTTCTCACATCTTTTTCAGATTATGAACGGGGAGGTGTTTTGGAAGTGAGAGATTTTGAAAGAAAAGCCAAAGAAGGTAATTGTCATGAGCTGGGAAACTGGTTTGGACGAGAAATAACAAAAATATGCATGTGTAGGCAGTACATAATGTGAGCTTGACTTGGAAGAAAAGCAAATTTATTTAACCTTTATTTCACTTACACCTGTCATGTTACTTTTATTAGCCAAAACCTCTAACTGATGAAGAAGACAGTACTGATAGAGCAGTGAGGGTGGCTTTATAGCTCTGTTCAGGAGAAGGAGATCGTTCATGTTGGTACAAAATAAAGTGAATTTGCTGTATCAAGAGCTCCTTCTGTCAAACTGCAGCTCTCTGAGTTTAAGAGAGCGCTGACTTCTGTAAGTCTTGTCACCTTAACTCCTATTTAATCTCTAACAAAATGGAGAGAGAGAGTAAAGAGTTTTTAAGTCTCACAGCCTCTTCTGCATTTCTTTACCTCCTCCCATCTTTTTTCCTGAATGCTTGTTCTAGTTTTGTACTTCCTGTGGATAAAGAGCTGCCACCTTGCCTGGTTGCTGATGGCTAAAAGCAAGTTACCTCTGTACTGTGATCATTCTTGTGAGAATTAGTAGACCGTATTTTTCAGCAGAAGATGCTTAATTATGCAGTTCAAGACTGACAATTTTTCTAAAATAAGACCTAAATTTTAATGATTTTTCAGTTAATCTCCCTGGAAACTCGGATGATTTTGAATAGGGGGATTAGGCTCTAAAGTTTGAGTGTGGGTTGGTTGTTATTTTTTCCCTGGTTAGTGAGAGAGCTTATTTCCAAAGACGTAGCTAAGATGTTACCTAACATTATCAACATTAGCTTTAGAGCACCAGGAGATCAACTCTGTGATCCTGAATTAATTCTTCTCTATCTCATTTCAGTAGTAGAAGGATGCTGTTCATCTCTTCTTAGAAGGAAGTGAACTCTGCTCTTGCTCCCAGTAGAACAGGGCAGAAACAGTAGATCTAAAAAATTATACTTAGTGTAAATACATTTCCCAGTCACTGTCACCCTGACTATGGAATCTTGACTTAGCTGCAGTGAGGGAGTGGTTGGTTGGCCAATAGCCTCTTCCATTTCCTTGGACAAGTGTGGTTAGAAAAAATAAAATAAACTGCCATCCCAGAAGGTGGAGTCCATTACTGGAGCCATCCATGGAGAATAGATGATGAAAACAAGTGATGCTGTGTTCTTGAAAAAATAAGTAATCTACCAACACCCTGCTAGTTATCAGTTGAGCAGCAGTTCTTCAAAAGAGCTGTGTGGATTATGTTGCTGTAATAAAAGCTGTACTTATGATGGAGTTAAGAGAAACTGGATGTACTACATGGTTTATTCTCCAACATTGTAGAACAGCTCTGTAGCTGTACTGTGTGTCTCATATACCCACTAATAGAAGAGGGTGGCTTGTTTTAGTCAGCTTTGGCTTGAGTTCAGTTCAAATGTACAATGTGGATAAAAGCTCTTATTTTGCTGAGATCCTCTTTTTTTTTTCCTTTTTTCCTTCTCTAGTCTGTGATAACATGGAGAGGTACAACTCAGCCAGTCCTTTCCTCTGCATGGATCTCACTTACATCACTGCTTTATTAAAGGAAGGTTTTGGATTTAGGGACAACACAGTCTTACAGGTGAGAAAAACCAGTTAAATCCCTATCAATTAACATGTATTAGTTCATTTTTCTGACTAATTATCTAGGGAATCTTTCCAGATTTGTAACATCTTGTGGTTGTTATTTGTGCAACTTATGAATCTAGAGAACTGTCAGGAACAACTTGGTTTTCTTCCTTTATAGTTGACAAAGAAAGTAAACAACATAGAGACAAGCTGGACTTTGGGTGCTACCTTTTACCTGCTGCAGTCTCTGGGGATGACTTATTGACCTGTGATACTGCTGTGGACTTCAGCATTTCTGAAAGGCTGAGAAAATAAATTGCAGTCTCCAGGTATGTTGTTCAGCTGGGACTGGTCACAGAGCAGAACATGGACCAAAGATATGTGACAGATCTTTACCCTGGATTGGCATTGTGCCTAATGAGAGTATGATTTATAACTGTGATTGCCATAAATGATCCAGAATCTGCCTTATGGAAGTCAAAAGGCCTAAACTCCAGCAGTGAATATGCAAGGGGCTCAAAACCAGCTTTCACCAGCAAGTTTGTTAGAAGCACAGACTTCCTGGATGTGGTGGCAGACTACAGACACATGACTTCCCCTACCCCCTTCTGTTTTAAACACACATAACTTAAGTTTGCTTGTGAGATGTTAAATACAGAAATTAGAAATAGCATCAACAGTCATTCAGAGAAAAGTGAACAGCTCTGGATGCTGCCAACCTCACTGTTCCAAGAATCCAGCTGCTAGCTTAGCAAATACATGGCAAGAATATTCCACTCTTTCAAGAAGGGCTTGCTGTAAGTGCACTTTGGGGATGGTTTTGGGAAAGGTGTTTGCTAAATCATAGTAATTTACCAAGCATTTTTTAGGCAGCAGTCATTTCCTAAGCAGAATGTGTGCCTGACTGTGTTTCAGTTTTGCTGCCCTCTACAAGTCTGTGCAGCTACACCATACATCTGACTACCAGACTTGATAAATTTATTCATTTAGCATGTAGTCATAACACATAGTTGTGCTGGCACAACGAGGCAGCAGTGAAACTCAACTGACAGAAGAAGTGCTTGTCACATTCCACCCACAAGGAGATTGCTGTCAGATGAAATGGCTGATCTGACAGCTCACTTTGCTGTGAGAGCCAGCTCTGTTTCTCTGCTCTCAGCAAGGCACACCCACAGCTGCCTTCCTTTCTGCTGCTGCTGCTGGTTCTTGGGTGAACTGATTCAGGACACCAGACCTGGGGTGGTGTTCACCCAAGAGTCAAGTCTGGTGCTATCCCAAGGGAAGCAGGCATGACACAGCCCAGTGAGACCTACTGGGCCAGGGAGCTGTCCAAGCACCACAGTCCCTTTCACTGGAGTGAGCTCTAAGGTGTGGTTTCCCATCTGAAACTCATCCATTGCCCTAAGTGAAAACAGCTCTAGAAACTTTTTCCAGCCCATGAAACAACTGGCAGCTTGCTACTGTCTTCTCTTCCCCAAGGAATGTGTAAGGTACAGGTAAATTTAACCCATCTCTACAAAGAGGTATTACTCATGTGACTAAGGGAAACTTTTATCCACTGATGTCTTGTGGTGAACACTTCCCTGTTGGGCAGTTGCAGTTACCTGTTTGCTCTAAAACACCTTTCCCACTTCTATCAAACCTAAGACTGCCCTCAAGCTCCCTTCTCTGCAAACTGGATTTGAAAATAATTGGTAATTCCCAGGAAGGGGAGGAAGTAGTGCACTCATGTCTTCAATGGTCTTGCCAAACAGACTTAGAAATTTGCCTTACTGTGAACATTAGTCCTTTTCCTCTAGTTAGCAGTGCAAGCTTGCCTGTGGCTGATTAAGCTACACCTTCTCAGATCTCAGGTTTTACAGCACGAGGGTGCAAGGTGTGCTTTTGATTGAACAAGTTCAGTCAGCGACAAGAAGCCAAGGGTTGGGGATGGAGTCATCCATATTTATCTCATCACTGACATTTTGCCATAAATTCAGGCTGCTTTTTTGAAACAGGAAATGCTCATCCTACATGTGTACTCCTTACCAGAATCTGTTTGAGATCCATGTTGAGAAATTCCTCAGTGTCACACCAAAGTTCTTTTCCTTCCTATCTGAGAGTTTCTGTTTAAACGTGCAGAAAGTAATTGTGGCCTCTTCTCAACCGTAAACATTTCTTATTCTTCTTCCTAGTGTTGACAAAAGTTAGTATATGGTCTGGTCTGCAGAGCAAGGTGACTGCAAATGCATTCATTTTGTCTTTGGTGAACACTTCTGTATTCTCAGAAAACAAGAGGTAGGAGACAGTGGTTACTGGCCAGGCTGCGTTATCCTGAGGACGAGCCAATTTCATAATCCAGAAGTCATCTTTCAGTCTGAGCCAGTGCTATGACAAACCCTTACTGGATCTCGGGGCTAAGAGCTCTCAGCAGTGAGGCTGTGTCTTCACCAGGAAGGGAAGGTGGGGTGCTGTACTTAAGGAAGAAGCAGCAGCCTTATCTGCCCCCCAAACACACACGAGCCCTGAGGAGTGCTCGAGGGCTGGGTTTTGTCTGAAGTGACGAGAGGGGCTAGAAGGAAGGGTACCATGCAGAGGAAGTTGTTTTTTCTGCATTCTTTTCCTCAGACTCTGGTACTACAAATGCTAGGGGGGAGCATCTGCTTCCCAGTACCAAAGTTGCATGTAATCTGAATGCTCAGGGCCTTCATTTGTCAGTGGCACAATTCATTAACTGAAGGAGAACCGCTGCTCTCTGTTACTGTTTGTTATGGGACAAACAAAAACTCTGTTAAAAGGTTTATTTTTGCAAGAAATTGCAGAATTGAGCCCCTGCTGTTTACATCTGAACTCAAGTGGTTGGGGGGATCTGGACAACCCAGTCAAGTCCTCACACTTACCCTAGTGCAATGAGATTATTTATTAACTAAAGAAAAGAGTAAGCAGCCTTTTCAGAGAAGAGCTCTACTTGCAGCCCTGATTTTTATCTCCTCCTTTGTAATGCCTTTTAGCCAGCCACTAACAGGAACTGCCTAATATGAGTGACAGCAGAAGCACAAGTAATGGCTTTCAGTTCAAAACTTATGTTTCATTCTTTCTGATGTTGATTTCTGGTACTGGTCAACCATATGTGTAAATCTTACCCATGGGCAGTGCTTTAATTTTGTGAGTGGCAAATGTCTAATGCAAGAGGCTGGTGTTTGGAACCTAAGACAGAATATCTTGAATTGTCTATTTTAGTAATTAAAGCATTTTTAACAATATTCAAGATGTTGTGGTATAGTTTTCTTTCCTAGATCTTGTTGTTGCCTTGTATCTTTTCCATGGAGCTCTTAAGAGTAGTAGCCAGTTCCACGAGAAAAGCCATTATTAAATAAAACACCAAGAGAAAGGCAGGGACAGAGTTTTAAAATACATCTGCCACCATGAGTTGTCTCCCTCTGCTCCAAACTATCCCTTCTGTCTGAGCTGAGGTGCCAAGAACCCAGGTGTGACGTTACAGCTCTAGAAATCATATCAGAAGAAACTGAAAGTAACTAAGCAGCAAAAGCTGTTAACTTTAACCAGTAGCTGGCAAAATTCAGCACTGTGTTTGCCAAAAGACAGTTGTTTCCACCTCAGTCTTCAATTCAGGAGGCCCAAATTGAAACCACATTGTACATTTAGTTCTGTGGCTGAAGACATCATAGTACTATGGAAAGAAATCCCAAATCCTCTTGAGGAGGGCAAATGAGACAGTTTTTGCATAAACCAGTTGATGATGTAATACATCAATCCCTCAGTTTTATTGTAAATTAAAATAATTCAAAGATTCAAGTCTGTCACAGACCTTTTAAGGGCAATGTATTCAACTGCTCCTGACAGGCAGACTGACAACAGATCACTTGCTGGCAAAAGCCATGATTTGCTCCTAAAAGAGAAGAAAAAGAGAAGTAATTCATAAGTATGTGTTCTAGAAAGAAGCTTTAGGCACCTTCCCTTTTGTATAAATGAACAACAGTTCTTGGCCAGTCTTTCTAGCCATGTGCAGAGAAGCTAGCCCCATGTCCTAGAAAATTAACTAAATTGTAACATTCCTTCCCAAGTAGCACAAAACTGGCGTTACCAATGGGTTCTGTGCTCAGAAAAGACATCTTCGTTTGTTTTTTTCTTTTAAACAGGGAAAGAGAGAAAAAAAATCTGAGCACTAAAGCAGCAGCATCTTCCTTAGTGAAGACACTGTGCCAGTGGCAGCTGCTCTGCTTTAGGTACTGATTTTCAACTCAGGAAGTGTCTCAACTCTGACCATAACACAAAAGGCATCTATGTTTAATATGAAGATGGAGAATAAATGAAATAAAAATTGAAATCCAAAAATGAACCTAATGTGCTGGTGGTGCTTGGGAGCTTTCGGAGCAGAGGGCTTAAGGAACCTCACAAAAATCCAGCAACTAGGTCAAGAGGGAGAATAGTTCAGGCAGATACTCTGCAAACAGAGGGTCTGTTTAAGACAGAAGATCCTCACCACTGCCTTCCTCAGGAATTTCCATTTCAGAGACTTGAACTTCTGCCATGAGGGAACAATTCACAAGGCAAAACAGCACAGACACAGGGAAGTGTGGGCTGCACACTGCATCTGTGAAGTCACCCAATGTCTTAGTGAAGGTGTGTCTTCACAGGCCTGTTTTTTCTGTGCATTGCTGGAATACAATTCAAGGTTTGACATTTTAATTCCATAACAAAAGAAAGCCAAAGACTTCTGATGACCTCTAACTCCTAATTACTGATACAGAGTCTAAGACACTTAGGTTCTTTATATTCCCTTGTGTAGCAGGAAACAAACCAGTCACTACTGAGCCATCAGTTACTTAGGAACTCCTCAGGCCCATTTGGGACACAAACCCCCCAGTTTACACAAGTATTTTCCAACCAAAAATGCTGCATTTAAAACAAACAAACAAAGATCTTTACATCTTGTGCATATTTCACAAATAGTTTTGGACAATTCCTAAGGCCCTCACTGAAGTGAGATCCTTACCTTGATAGGGGGCAGGGCATTTGTTGCTTGCAATCCCCATGTCCTCAGCAACACTAGAGGAGCCAGTGTGGTGGAGTACAGCCTCTTTAGCACATCAGTAGCAGCTATCAAGGAGACATTATGCCTCTGACGTTCTGTTTCAAACTTGAGGAGGTGTTGTAAGGAGCCTGGAAGAGATAATTGAATGCTTCTATTACACTTCATGTACCACAAATAATTGTGCATCTTATCTTTAGAACAGTTTCCTGTGGCAACTGAAAGAGAACAGAGAAATGATCCATCTCAATAAAGACTTCCTTCTACCAGCTAGTGCTCTTCATCTCACCACATCTCTAGCTGCCGCCCTGCAGAGCTTTATTTTTTTTAAAGCAGCTTTAAGATTTGTGGGATGGAAACTGCAGCCAGGAATCTTAAGCTGTTTCACAGCCAATGGACATCAGAACTACTTTGCTTCAACAAAGCTTTCAAACACCAGACATCAGCATGCTTAACCAGAGGTACCACTTGCCCTGGTGTAGCAGCCAAGGCCTGGAAGACAAATCCTCTTACTGCCACTCAGTTAGCTTTGTTCCTTACCCAGATCACTCCCATTGAAGGCTGCTGCACTGAGGTGATGAGCTAAACATGCGACATCACCAAAGCCCAGGTTTACTCCTTGTCCTGCAAGTGGGTGGACTCTGTGTGCTGCATCCCTGGAGCAAGAAAAGACATAAATTTATTTCTCTTCTTGAAGAAAGCCACAGTGGCTGACAAACCCCAGAAGGGATCAGTGTAGCACTCCTCACCTCTTTGCAATGAGCCACCTTAGAGCAGCTTATGCGCTTTATCCAGTACCTCCTTGCATGCTATGCTGAACTACCTGACTGCCTCTCCAGTTGCAAGAAGCAAGACAAAGGGGAGGTAACAAAAAGCAGGTCTGAAAGGAAAAATTATAAAGAGGTGACTAGCCAAAGTCCTCTCAGATCACGTGTGGAACAGGCCTTTATGGTTTTGTAAGTGACCTCAGCACAACAGGAGCTCTGTCAATGGCACACTGCACAAAGTGGACAGACACCATGACTATAAAGAAGTGGAATATCATTAAATAGAAACAAATTCGGGTTCTTCTATGAACAGACTTGTATGTAAAGTTCAAAGACAGACATACTGATATGGGAGTCACAAAGTTAGAGAAATCAAATGAAGTTTTGATATGAAATGCAAGATCATGTACTTTACCAAGCTATAAAGCACAGAGTGCTCCCAAGCACAGAGTGGCTCACAGGTTGGAAAGATGAAAATTGTACCACACAGAAGCGTAGCACAACATCCAAAAATTACTAAAAGCTGCCACCATACTGCAGCTGGGGTAGAGAAGAAAGTACATGTGACCTTAGAATATAAGAAATGAGGTATTTTCCTATTTGAATAGGCCACCATACAAAAGTCTCTGACATCCCACATGGAATAATTTTTGTCATTTGTGTTCAAGAAAGATGAGTTTAAACTCAAACTGGTGCACAGAATGGCTGGTACAATGTAAGGGGAAGTACAGATCCAGCATGAGATACTGGATTGTTTCACTGGACTGTACAAACCAGGAAAGGGAAATAAATATCTTTCAGTTCACACAGAAAGCACAGATAATGGGCAGAAAGCTACTAATAGGAAAGCACATGAGGGCACACAGAACAAAGTGGACCTGGGTAAAGTCAAACTGGAACAACACATTATTTCTAACACCTAATTTGTTGACTGGGAGCTGCTGTCCTCACGTCAGTTCTCACCACGTGCCACCCGCCCAGCCTGATGAGGGCCTTACCCGATGAGAGCCACGCGGTGCTGCACATACTCTGTCGCGTGCCCCACCCCTAGGGGGAACGCGGCTCGGCTCCCTGCATCTACTGCAGCAACACTTGGGGGCAGCTGACGGACTGCAGTCCCTGAGGGCTTCAGGAAGGAAAGGGCAGAACGAAACATGGCCCCAGCAGTGTCAATGAAGTCAGAGTGGTTTATGTTGCTCCACTGAAACAGAAAAACAAATCTATGGGAGTTGACCCAAACTAGACCTATAAAAGAACCCAGCTGAAAAAAAACTCAAGTTCCAAACACTGAATTTTAACAGCTTGGACAAAACTATACAGTAGAAAAAACAATCTTCGCCATTTTAGGACATACAAATTTCCAACTAGGATGAGCTTACTCTTCCTACCTTTTGGAAATTTAGGTTAACCTCTGTGACTTCCAGAACTAACCTAATTCAGTCCCAAGGGATCATCTTTTCTTTGTTAAGTGCCTTTTTAGTATCATTCTCATCAGAGGAAGGAACTTCAGAATCCACCTCTCCCATTACTCTTGTTTAAGCTAAAGGATTCTGTTCTATTTCTTAAAGCCTCTTACCTGCCACAAGGCTGATACTCACAAAGGCAGAGTTGATGCTATCCACAAAGCTTTCCTCATCCATAGAGAGAAGTTCTGATGCATGGTCATGAGATGTAGACCAGACCAGAGAGCTGGCAGTGTCAGACAGCTAGTTTAAGAGAATGTCAAGGGTAAATATCAAGAGAAAAATATGCAACAATAAATATTCAGTGCAAAAATTTCCCCACTGCCCTGCCTCACACCAGTCCCTCTGAAAAGTACAGTTCCAGCCCAACCTGTTACAAGTGGGAAATACCAAGGATAAAGTGAGAGAGCAGGAGGGGAAAACGCTATAAATGAAGAATGCAGATGTGCAAATTCTTAAGAGACAGAACCAACACAGAAAGGCATGGACTGAAATAAAGTTACTAGACTACAAAAACTGTTAAAAACATTAGAAAATATACAGTCACCTTACCGGAAGAAGCGCAATTGGCCCAGTGGGAAGGAAGCGCTGCCATGCTACATTGTTGTCTGTGGCCTACAGCGGAAAGAAGCAAGTGGACAGCAAGCCAGATCACCCTTTTAGGTTCTGCTGCTTATGGAAGAGTCAGTTTAGCAGAATTTTACCTCAGATAAATGGAGAGTTGCCACCACAGCTGACTGGTCATACTGATGTTCAATGTTCTTAATTTCAGCTTCCTTCCGGACCACAGAGTTATGACCATCCGCACCAATCTGTAAAACAAAGAGATGCAAAGCAACTTCTTCAGCAGCTCCTAGAAAGACTAGGAGCTAGTATTTCACTCTACAAATCTCAGCCTGCATCTATACATTGTCTGGTCATTCAGGAAAAAAAAAAATCCCCCAAAAACCAGAAGAGATGGCACCTTCTGCTCTTCTTGGATTCAGCAGCGCCTCCTTGCACCACGTAGAGAGAAGGCCATGCCCAGTGTCCCACGCCCTCTCAGACAGGGTTAGCCACTCACCCCACTCAAGCACTCCACATGAGTGGAGCAGCACATACAGAATCAGAACCAAATCCAGTGGAAATACTTGGGTTAGAGATGCCACCTTATCAACAGAAATAAAGAGCTTAGTTACCAGCAGCTTGGTCTGAAGTCTGCGTCCATCAGCTAACTCAACTTGGACCCAAGGGCTTGTGTCAGAGCTGTGGGAAGGAAGGGGCCAGGTGTACCTGACTGCTCTGCTCCTGTAGAAAACCTCCACCCGGTCTGATGGGAACACAAAGTACCAGGGTCACAGCAAGACAGGGACAGGAAAAAAGGAAACATCGTTACAACAGCCAGGACCACCCTAGGAGCTCACCCTGCAATTCTCACAGCACCCTGAAAGAACAGATCTGGACAACCCCTTGTCACTGTCAGGCCTGCTCTGGACAAAGAGCTACAGAGCTTTTAATTAAGTCCAATTTTAGAGAGACTGTATTCTGGAGAACTACATATGCAAGTGCTTTCCTGCTCTGTAGCCTTTGGAAGTCAGATTTCTCCCTCCCTTCCCAATTCCAGAAGCTGCCCATTTCCCAACAGTTACTTGTTAGATGAATTTCTCCCTCTCCAGACTTAGTACACACAATAGAAGGCAAGTAACTGAAAGCTATCTGCAGGAAATAAAACATTGAAGAAATTGTCCACTACCTGCTACTGCATCTAACTGTTTTGTGAGAGCAGACATAATGACATCATTCTCCACTATGTAACCCATGTCATCTAAGTCATCTTTCTCAAAAACGATCATGGCTTCTGAACAAGCATCCCACACCTACAAAGAAAAAATACATTGCTTGAAGCTATGTGATAAAGAAGTGCTGTCCATTTCAGGGACTTAACAGTAATCTAGAACACAGTAATCTAGAAACAGTAATCAAGGACACAGTAATCTAGAAATACAGAACTAGAGGAAACATCCTGGCTTACTGTCCCTTCTCAGCTACTGAAATGCATTCACATAACTAATTTCATTAAATGATTTAGCTTAAGCTCAAAAAGTAATTCCAAGTCAAGTTTTTTATCCCTACTTTCCTGTTACATAATTGACATATAAAGCTACCCTACAACCTTGCTATAGGTTAACTCCAGCAGGCAGCTCAGCCCCACGCAGCTGCTTCCTTACTCCCCTGCACTGGGATGGGGAAGAAAACTGGAAGGGTGAAAGTACAAAACTCAGGGGTTGAGGTAAACACAGTTTAATAGCAAAAACAAAAGCCACATGTGCAAGCAAAGCAAACCAAGGAATTAATTCACTGCTTCCCAAGGGCAAGCAGGTATCTCCAGGAGAGCAGAGCCCCATTGAGCACACTTGGGAAGACAAACACCATCACTCCAAACTTCCCTTCCTTCCTTCCTTCTTCTTGTCCTCAGCTTTTATTGTTGGGCCTGACACCATATGATATGGAGTATCAGTCAGGGCCAGCTGTCCAGCTCTGTACCCTCCCAGCTTCTTGTGCACCCCCAGCCTGCTCACTGGCAGGGCAGTGTGAGAAACAGAGACAGCCTTGGCACTGTGTAAGTGCTGCTCAGCAATAACTGAGACATCCCTGTGTTATCAGCTCTGGTCACAAACCCAAAACACTGTCCCATACAAGCTACCATGAAGAGCAGAAAGTCTATCCCAGCCAAACCAACATACACTTTACCATTATCTCCTGGCTAACACCCATGCCTCAATATCTACAGCTTCCATCAGGCATCCACCTTTCAGCCTGTAACATCAGGACAGGTATTTCTGAGCAGGCTGCTACCCACAAAAAGGGACAGAAATGAACATAAGCATGCCCTGCCCTTTACCACAGAAAGAAAACCTTTGTATGATTGATGTAAGCACTTTTGAGCATTCAGAGCAGACAGACACGTGGTGTATCTGCAGCCCTAAGTCAGGCACCTGCATCCTCCGGAATGCTTTGAGTCTCAGGCTGCAGACATGATCCCAGGCACCACAACCTGGAACAGAAAAAGGACACAGACACATGGAGGCACAGGTTCACGTGTGGCACTGAGACCAAAACAAAACTGAAGCTCACTCCACACTCTCCTCCATCCTTCCCTGACTGTCCAGGCTTGGCTTGCACCATCCCTAGATAGGGCCAGCTCTGCCTCAGTGCTATCACAGCTCCAGAACCACATTGTTTTACTGTGAACAAAGCCAGCAAAAAAGAAACAAGAGCTCTCCATGAACCTCTGACCTAACAGACAACTCTCACTGTCCCATCACTGGGCAATAAAACAGACACAGAAATGCACAGCCATTATTGTACAGAACATTTCTTTCTCATAAGGAATCAAGACTCAAATATCTCTTTAAAATGAAAATTTATCCTCATTAATTGAGGACTGAGTTACTGGACTACAAAGCACTAAGCTTCTTTTGTGAATAGAACATTCCAGGTGCTGTAGAGAGCACCTTCCAACCTTCACTAGCCTAAAGTCACAAATATTTATACAATAACAAATCAGACCAAGATACCAGAATACAGATCCCTGTTATCAAGAGAAGTCAGATAACCACAACTCAACATGTAGAGACAAAGGCAAATAATTCTATTCAGTTTAGGGTGAAGACAGCACATGGTCAAAAGGGTTTTTGTTTAAACAAGACCAGCTCAAATATAAATGTTAAAAATGCAAACTACAAAATCATACTTACTCCTCAGGAGGGTTGCTGATCCTGGGGAGATGGAACTGACCCTGTTACTGTAACTGTCTGGCATGTGATCGTATTCCTTCCTAGGACCAGCCTCCAGCAAAGCAATCTTTTTATCAAGGAAGTGGATGTCATGTCCTAAAACAAGCAAGTACATGCTTTGTCACAATACTCCTGCCAAAAACCTCAAAAACAAATCACCTGAGTTTCTGTAACAAGACAGAGTAGATGCAACACTTAATAAAGAAATACAACACAGGTTTTGAAGGCAGGTAAACTTTTGTATTTAAAAGCTTTATGACTACAGTCCTGTTACTGAGATGGACAACCCTTTTGCAGCTAAAGCAACGATTACTATTTTCCTTTTATTTAAAGCTTACATTTTTGTACAAATCTGTGCCATTTTTTAATGAAAATTCATTACTGGAGTATTAACAAGTGAAATCTCCAATGTTTACTCCATGCATAGAACACATTTTCCAGAGCTTAAATATAAATTCCCTTTTTAGAAGAAGAGATCAAAATAAAACTTCTGTGATATGTAGCAATTACATCAATATATTCTCTGTCCTTACATTCTGTCAATGGAATGGCACGGGCAGTTTAGACTTTAAACTTCCAGTTAAAGAGAGCTGAAAAAAAATGAAGACTCAGGTAAAGTGTAAAACACTGCAGCTGAGCTGGTCATGCTTGCTGCACCCCAACCACTACAGGGGCAGAAGGTACTGAGGACAGAAGTGGTGTCCTTGCAACATCCAGAGTGTCCTACTACAGCAGCCCTAAAGACAGCAGTGTCCTGGGTCTATTTTCCAGATTATGCATTGTAATAACCTCATCTCCTGAGCAGTCCCAAACCTGGACAAAGCTGGAGGGGATTCCTAAGCTGTCTCAAATCCACTGTGCTTTTGTTTAACAATACAAGCAGAACATAAGTCTGCAAAACACTTATAGCTCAGGATCTTTGGTCTTCTGTGCACTATTTGTCTTTAGGTTTCTGTCACTACTGCACCTTTCTGAATCCATGTTGCAAATAAAGAAACAGACATTACTCTCAGGATCTCCACTGATACAAAGCAAGCAGAAATCAATTTTAATTTGGTATTCCAGTATTTAAAATACAGGGATAGAGAATGTAACTTAGGATCAGATAATAACAATCAGACATCTCCTACAAGGAAAGGCTGAGAGAACTGTGTTTATTCAGCCTGGAAAAGAGATGGCTTAGGGGTGACTGAATTGTGGCCTTCCAGTACCTGAAGGGAGCCCACAAGAAAGACAAAAAGGGACTTTTTTACAAGATCATGTAGTGACAGGACAAGGGGGAATGGATCCAAAGTGAAAGAAGGCAGGTTTCGATTAGATATTAGGAGTAAGTTCTTTGCTGTGAGGGTGACAGGACACTGGAAGAGGTTGCCCAGAGAAGCTGCAGATGCCCCAACGCTGGAGGTGTTCAGGGCCAGGCTGGATGGGGCTCAGGGCAGCCTGGTCTACGGAGGGTGTCCCTGCAGCAAGGGGGTGGAACCAGGTGATATTTAAAGTCCCTTCCAACCCACTCTGTGATTCTACAATCAGAGAAGCCCTTTCAGCTATGGTGACATTATCCACCAGCTATTTAAGGATGAGCATGTTTGACAGAAACACGGCAGTCTAAGGAATTCCAAGTCACGGCTCCATTAACAGCTGCGCACACGCGGGCAGGGCCAGGCTCATCACNCCCGCGGCTGAGGCGGGGGCCCTGCGCGGGGAGCCGGGGGCGCAGCCCCGACAGCAGCGCCGCCCGGTCTGTTTCGTTGCTTCCAGGTGGCGCGACAGCCCCTCAGGCTCTAACACGCCGACTCCTGCGTTTCCCGCCGCCGGGCAAGGAGCTGCGAGCATCCTCTCGGGATGGGGGGCCGGCGGTCTCCCCTAGAGCCGGGCGTACCGTGCCAGGCAGAGTTATGGGGCGACCGCGGGGCGTTCGAAGAAGACGAGGAGCTGGAGGGTTTCAGGAGGGAGGCGGAAGTTCTGCGTGAGAAGCTGAGGGAAGCTCTCAGGTAGGATGATAGCTGGTAAGGATGGGGTGCAGGACTCGTTCTCCTTGTGGCCAGGGAGGAGGCGGAGCGCGAAGTCCCAAAATGCACGTGGATAGTGCCAAAACACTGGCCACAAGTGTGGTCACAGCAGGGACGATGGGGTCAGTGGTGTCCACAAGCANACGGCTCCGTTAACAGCTGCGCACACGCGGGCAGGGCCAGGCACATCACTGATCAGCTCACCGAAGAGCTTCGGGCCAACTTCACAGCGCTGTCACAGGAGGACGCAGGACCAAGGAGACCCCACAGCGGGCTCCTGGACACTCAGATCCTACACACGCTTATCTTACGCGGGTGAGCGTGTCGCAGCCTTACCCAGCACGGCGGCCATGGCGCTCCCGACCATGCCCCCGCCCGACACCACCACATCGTAGAGCGGCGGGCCGGAGGCTGCGGAGCGGAGCGGGGCGCGGGGCCCGGCCCTCAGCCGCGCTCCGAGCGGCGNGAAGTTCTGCGTGAGAAGCTGAGGGAAGCTCTCAGGTAGGATGATAGCTGGTAAGGATGGGGTGCAGGACTCGTTCTCCTTGTGGCCAGGGAGGAGGCGGAGCGCGAAGTCCCAAAATGCACGTGGATAGTGCCAAAACACTGGCCACAAGTGTGGTCACAGCAGGGACGATGGGGTCAGTGGTGTCCACAAGCAGCGTTCACATAAAACATGAACAGCGCCAATCCCTGCCTCACTCATCAGCTTATCATGATTAAAATGTGCCAGCAGATCCCACACATTTCTGTCCAGTATCCAGTCTTCAGAGCTGTGGTCTCTCCAAGGTCGAGCTCTCAGGTGCCTTTCCTTGTGGTTAGTCTAGCTTGACATTCACTTGCAGGTCACATACACACTATTTCCATTGTAAGTTTACGAAGAAGAAGAGACTGCAGCCATCACCAGGAAGTGTATTGACCAGGAGTCTGTTCACACGTTACCTGCACCTTCTGTTTCCCCCCTTTTTTTTCCCTCTTTCCTGTTCTTGGTCCGCTCTGATTCACCTTGATCTTTCCTTTTGCCTGCATTTATTCCTTCCCTAAAATCTCCTAAGTTTCACTCACTTTCACAATTACCCTCAGACATCCCATGAGAAGTTTGCTATTTTGGGGAGACCCAGGATAGTCTCAGGTGGGTTTTTTTCCTTATTATCAATAATATGGTCATCTTCTCAGGTACAAAGTTTCCAGCTGAGCCTCCCAAGCATCACACCAAAGCAGTTTCTTGTAATGACATTGCCATCAGCATCCTGGGAGTGTTAATGCTTGGTAGTGTTTGTTAGGATTTGTGCATCTGCTTGCCTAACTGATTGCCTCTCCTGCATTTGTCTGTTATGTTGAGTAGCTATTAGCAAGAGAACCCTAAAGTTGGAACTTTCTGGTTTGCTTGTGGCCTTTCTGGCAATGGAGTGCTAGCAGCATCATAAATTGCATGACAAAGCTAAGTAGGCCTAACTTCCATTTTATACATGGAAAACAAACCAAGCAAAGCTCTGCTCACAAACTTTGGTAGCAAAGCAAAATATGGAGCCTGACAGTGATAAACCCTAGGCCTGTATCTTAACAACCAGCTCAGCCTACGGTGTTTCTTTCTCTTGATCAGTAGTGTCTCCCTTCTTTTAACTCTGTTTTTTAATAATTTCACTTGTTTCCCCTTCATAATGTCTTTGTCTTAGTCACACATCTGGTAACATAAGGCAGTCCAGTTCTCTGACCGACCTCACCTTGGACAGTACCTGGGATCAGCAAAAGCCTCACTTGTTTCCTAAGCCCCGCTTGAGGCCCAAAAGTGCTTCATCTCCCTGGATTCCTTCCATCACCATCCCTCAGCCTTTCAAAATGACACTGCGGGAAGCTCGCAGAAAGTCCGAGCTGATGAAGTCATACATGTTTCTTGACCTAGACAAACAGAGGCACAAGAGGCAAAGCCAGGATGAAGCTGAATGTCAGAAACAATTCCGGGCACAGCCTGTACCTGCCCATGTGTTTCTGCCCCTTTATCAGGAAATAATGGAGCAGAACGAGATTCGCAGGCAAGCAGCAACACAGAAAAGAAAGGAGCTGCTACTTTCAACACAGCGGCCCTTCAGCTTTCTGGAGAAGGAAGAGAAAAAGAAAGAAGCTATCAGACAAAAATTCCTGGCAGCAGCAACCCCAAATGAGAGCTCCAAACAGAAGCAAGCCAGTAAAAAAGTTCCTAAATCTACTTATGACTCACTTCTTGGAGATAAACTCAAAGGTAACATGCCAGGGCTCCTTCTGTAAAAGCACCTCCCTGCCTGTCCCTTGCTGTCTCCACACTGGGAGGTAAGATCACGGCCCACTGGGCATCACTTGGAGCCTAAGGCCAGTGTCAGTACATCCCCTGGTGGTGTCGAGTCTGCTGTGTGTCACTGGTCATTACATTTTGTTCAGATGCCCTTGCAGGAGAGTGCCCTGAGTTTAGTAATGTTGTATCAGTGTCAGCAGCAGCAGTTCTGTTCCACTCCCATGGGCACACTGAGCTCTTCAGACAGATTTCCATACCCATTTTGCTGCAGATCATGACAGTTTGGGAATCTTTCCCTGCACTGGATTCCATACTTCTGGTTACACTAAAGGGACTGAGATGATTTGTGGCACAAACATGAAGACAGATGTAGTGCCATAGGTCTCCAAGAGCTATGCAGTATCTTAGATCTGACAATTTTACTCCTACCCAAGTGATCCATACAAGAGCAGAAAAATATTTCCTGAGCCCAAATCAGGCAATTAGTTTGGTTCTCAGTGATAGTGCAGTAGTCCAGTCTCTCCTGCCATTCTCTGATGTTTCCAGTTGCCTTCCCACTTGCACTGGCTCAAGTGCTAAAATGGGAAGCACGTGCCAGGACCCTTCTAGTCAGAAGGGCAGCCAAGGAAATGTTACTGATGCTTGCTTGCTTTCAGATGGTTTAAGCCACCACAGTTGAAAGTTTGAAGTAAGCAATTCAGACTTCACACTTGAATGTGGGAACTAAGCCAGTCCTTAATAATTCTCATGGCTTTTCTCATCCTTTTCTCTTTTTTTACTGTTTCCTAGTGATTTCTTCATGAGGATACACCAGTTCAGTTTTCATCAGAAAACATTCTGTTGGAGTGTACTAGCCTAAATAGATTAGAAAGGTAAAAGGAAGCAAAGGACAAACCATTGTCCTATTTCTCTCTGGCATGTGAGAAGAGAGGAGAAATGAACATTTCATACTTCAGGCAATGAAAACCTATAAATTGACTCAAAATCATCTTATTTTGCAAACAGCAGTATTGGGGTTTTTTTTCCTAAAAGCAAAAAACCAACCCCCAGCCAACTATCTGCATTTTCACAAATATTTAGTGCTGCACAGGGAAGGACTTCAGTTTGATACTATAATCTGAAATATATTCTTTCTGTAGAAAGTTTGTCACAAAAGTCACAAAATGTGATCTATCCATCAAATGTTCCTTACTTAATTCTAATTTAGACAATTACTGCTGGAGATTACATAGAAAGGCTATCATCTCTTACAAGTATACTGGAACAACTCATTTGTACCACACAGTCCAAAACATGACTGTAAGTGCCATAGAAAAAGCAGAACCTTTATTAACACTTCTGCAAGACAAAGGGCACAAGTTACCTGGTACCCCTAAGAATAGGAGAAGTCCTGTTCAGTTATTGCTCCAGTAAGTAAAAGAGATATCTAGAAATTAATGCCTAAGAAAGAGACCCTACCATAGTTTTAGTGGTATCTTTGAATTATTTTTCCCTGGGAGACAGAAGGGACAGAGGCTAAAAAGGGGGGGAAGGAGAGCACAGGCTGTTTGGTCTCTCCTATATGTGTAGCTGCCATCGTAATGGCAAGTTTAGACTTGGGTGGTGGCAGTTTCACAGCCTTTTTTGTCACTCATACTCTTCTCACTGCTTTCCTTCTGATCCTTTAGAAGCTGAGCTCTACAGGGAAATCCGTATTCAAATGAGAGCAAAGGATTTGCTCCAGAGCTCCGTAGCTCCGATAGATACCAGCAACTGCCGGAGGGAGCCTCAGGCCCGAACTGCCACCAGAACTAAGCAGCAACGACTGGGCTTCTTACAGGACAAAAGTTTCAGCTTCAAACCCAGGATTAATCCAACAATACCAGATTTTGAAGATCTTTACTGGGCATTTCAGAGGAAAACAGTAAGGAGACAAGAAATCAAAGAGCCAACTCGTAATAAGCCATTCAAGCTCAGAACCTCCAATCTTCATGCCAGGCAGAGGCAGGCTAATGAAAAGATAAAGGTGAGACACCTCTATATTTCTGTGGTACTGCTTTCTCCTATCAAGATATCAGCTTCTCAAGTTTATAGCATTTAATTATTAATGGCTAACATCTTGTGACCTCTGCCTTTGTATTGAGAGTACTGCAGAATTCTAGGCCAAACGAGAGAACAAAGAGATGACCTATGGCAGCTATGGCCCAGTCACCCTTTCATAGCTCTAATCATGTCTCCTTCCCCTTGTCCCTCAGCCCATCCACATGTAAATCTCTGCTGATAGAAGAGAGAAGAATGAGTGCATTCTCATACCCCAGCTGTTCTCTTTGGTAGGCAAATAACAGAGGAGATTCTGTAATAGCAATTGTCTGTGGACAAATACACTGAATGAAGTTTCTTTTTTTTCAGGATTCTCAAAAGCTTTCCAAGGTTTCAGTGCAAAAAAGTCACTCTCTGCCTGGACTTTCCTCTCTCTCTTCCAACACCCTTCCTGTGCATATTACTGATGCAACTAGAAAGAGGGAATCCGCTATTAGGTAGGTAGAAAAGTTTGTCTACTGACCAATACAACTACTCACCAATAAGGAGGAAAAAACACCAGTGTTTTCCCTCATCACATCAACTACATCAGCAATACATTTCCTTAATGTTTCTCTGTCTTCTTTATTTGCTAAGTGTTGCTCTGTCTCCCAAGTTGCTTTGGAAACTGCACAATTGTATGGCTGAAATTTGGCTTTTTCTCCTTAGAGGACTACAAAAGTGAAATTCCCAGCTAGCATGTGGTCTGGCAGTCCACAGTGGGATCATCAGTAACTTTTTTTTTATATAGATATGCCCAAGATAAAAAAAAGGAAGGGGAAAAAGAAGGGATTTATTGGCTGGAGAAACAGAAAATGAAATGTCAAGCTATGCAAAAGTCCGTGAATAGCCGAGCAAAAGCACTGGATCCTCACAAAAGTCTGGAGGAAACACAGAAGGAGAAGTTAAAACAGAACCGGTCAGTATCCTACTCTGCACAGGAATAACTGTTTGTTCCACTAACAGAGGATCAGCAGATAATTCTTTAGGACAAATTGGGCTAGCCTAACCTTTTTTGGCCATTGTATCCATTCCACATTCATTTGGATATCTTAACAATTCCACACTTCTCCTTCCATATAGAACCACTTCCTTAAATTAACATTTGTTGAAAGTAACTTGTACAAGCCAGTCAGCTGTAATGAGCAACTTGGTAAAGAACACATAAGAGACAAGGTTTTCTAAAAATGTGAACAGTGTTTCCTTGCTTACAGTCTAGAAGAGCTTTGCTAATAGGTCCATACCTTGTCAGCAACAGAGTTTTTTTCCCCCAGCATTCAGAATCAAGAAAATTACCAAAGTGATTTAAAGAATGAAACACTCACTGAGAATTCATCATTCCTGATAAGCTACAGTCAGAGGGAACCTATAGTAGACAAATGATTTTTCTATTTCAGGCAAAACATGCAAGACAGAACAAAAGAATACAGAAAGGAGCTGGAAGAAATGCAGCTGCGAGTCAAGAACAGACCATACCTCTTTGAACAGGTCACCAAGGTAACTGGTCAAAGTCACAGAGTGTTTCTGGGCAATAGGATAAAGTGTCTTTAATTTAAAACAGGCATGAAGAAATCTAGTCTCAGATTAATTCATGGACAAGAAGGTACAAATGGTTGCATAGTTTCTGGACTGCACTCAAAATAACACATGGAAAAGCCACCAAAGTATAATTCAAATTCCTTCCTCCACTTGAAAAAAACATTCAGGCTTATTTTTAGGAGCTTGCCAGTTCCTAGTATGTATTGCAATCACAGTATATGGTCTGATCAAAATCAAGGCCTTATCACACCAGAAATTAAATAAATACCCATTCTGCACCTGAATACCATAGACTACAGTCTAGAGATACAAAACTTTTTCTTAAAACCCTCTCTAGTCAAGCACTTTTTCTTGGTACCTCTACTGCTATGGAAGAACATTAATGATGGTTACATCACTTTTATCACTGTAGGCTCTGCAATCTGGGGCTGCATTCAGCACATCTCATCCATCACACAGTACCAGCTGCAAATCTGCCTTGCACCTGAGGTGTAGATACAATCTGTACTGTATCTTTTTCCCTGGGTTTTCTCTTTCAGTTCCACATCCTTGCAGGAATTACATCTGGTTAGAGACATAGGGACAATACATTGACAACATGCTGGTTTACAGTTTCTCAACAGAAAGTACCCTCCTGGGTTAGGCTTTCTGTTCTGATAACAGAGGCAGAGAACACACATATGTGATAAATATTGGTAACATTTCTGTGTACCAGATTGGTAAGAATTCACTGTTATCAATGGTGTTCACTCATATTGATACTAGGTTTCTATCCTTCCATATAGAACATGTTAATCTTTAGGGACTGGCCAGTCCCTCTGGAAAACTCTCATCTCAGACTACAACAATTTGCAAGGTTCATTTGGAGGCAGTGAGGATATAGGACCCAAGATGTTTGTTTTTTAATTGAGCTGATATGAAGCTATTTCACAGGCAAACTCCATATGTTAACTTCACTGTTGTTAATTCTTACCAGTTACAACAAATGTGCTTCCAGGATTTCCCACAAATCTGTTTTTGCACATTTTTGATTTGAGTGTCAGAGTTAGGCCTCAGACACAAGTATACTAGTCTGGAATGCAGTACAAGGAGGAGAACAAAAGAAGGAAGGAATAAAAGAACTGAAGCAGAAAAATGTGAGTTCTGGCTTTGAGAGATGTTAGACATTATCCTAGTGTTCAATTTTGGCACTGTACTGTATGGATTACAAAAATTTTGGACAGAGGGTTTTGTTGTCCTCTTGTCCCCATTAGGAGCATCAGATGTGCACTTTAAAACAAGTTGACTGTTACAGGGAATCCCCAGCTCTATGTATTTACTGTGTAAGTTTCCATTTCCCAGCATGATGCTCGTCAAGGAGCAGAGCGTCGCTACAGACGCACCCTCCAGCAGGTTGGCCTAAGCGAAGAATTTGTAAGGAAAAAAGGGGAGGATGCCACTGACTTGCTGAAAGAAGAATCTGATGTTCACAGGTAATAAAAACAGTGCAGTACAGCTCTTCTGTCTGTGACTAAAAATATTTTCCTTGTTCATGAACTTATTCCAGTTTCTGTAATCTAGTGTAGGAAAAATTAAATCAACTTCACTGCTCTTATTAAGCATTGTGGCTTCTCTCTCTGAATTCTGTATTTCATAAGCACGGGGCAAAGCATTTCTGGTATTAGACAATCACTGTTTCTGCAGACTGCCCCAGCCTCGGGGCAAAAAGGACAACTGTACAGAAGAGGAGGGAGCACCTCAGGAGGAACAGAGCCCAAAGGAAGTGGCAGCATAAAAGCTCACAGAAGAATCCATCGATCAGCTCTGGACTTTTTTGTTCAAGATTCTCCAGGTTAATCCTCAGGAACTTAATAGTTTAAAGCTGACACCTAAGAATTGTTGTGGGGTGAGATGGGAGAATTTAGTAAAGGGAAAAAAACAGCTGTTGTTTAGAGCATGTCTTGTTCAGCCCAGCAAACCCTGCAGCCTCCCTTAGTCTTCATAAGTGTCCCTTGTGTGAGCTCTTTCCCTTTAACGGGCAACAAAACAAGTTAAGGAGGTCAAAGCACTATCTTTAGATAAAAGTAATATGAAAGATTGAAGAGGTGCATCCTCTAGTGTCAGCTCCTTGCATTCATGCCACAGAAGCACACAGGAAAGGGAGAATGCCTTCCACTGTGCTAAACCTTGTTTTAGACACACGTGGTAGAATGCTTTCAAACTTGTATTTCTACAAAAACAAGTATCAAGATTTGACCCACCTTGGGAGAAGATTCAAAGGGAAGTCTTTCTCTGGTGTTAATTCTTCATTCACTTACTACCAGCTCTGCTTCTTTCCCCCATTAATAAGAAGCAATAGTCTTCCTATATTAAAAAATCTCCCATCTTTCATGATTTGAAACAACAACATCTTACCAATTTAGGTCATTAATTTGGTCCAAAAAATAACCAAAGTTGTGAAGAAGGTCATAATTGAACAGTGCATCACTTCGAATTATTGTTGTCCTAATTGTATGGTTACTGTGACATCAGAGATGGATTTTGGAGGAAGAAAGATGAGGTAATGTCTGCATTGCACTCAAATGCCTAGTGCATCTTGAATGGTACACTTCACACTTTAGTGATCTCCCTTTACCTGACACTAATAACCATTTCAAAAATAAAAATCCTTGCCACCTGGAATGTTTTCTGAGAATTTTGCACTTTGACATTAAAATATTTTAAAATGGATATCATGTTTCTGTAGTGCTCAATTTTCTTATCAATCATCTTTTCCTCACTTACTTAAATAGAAGCTGTGTCTCTTTTAGTCACCTCATCCTTTTTTCCCTTACACTGTAACAACACAGCCTTATCACCAAATCAGAAATACAGTACATGTCAGAGCTACCACATTAGACAAAGATATAAAACTGAGATAATGACTTTTTAAATCATAACAAAGTACTAAATCCAAGAATATGTGGCCCAGGGGTCTCACAGTGCTGTGTTACACAGGCTGACTGCAGTATCCTCGTTTGTGACTCAGTCTCCACACTGAGAACAGGCTTAAGCACCTTGGAGGGTTCCAGGAAGGCTGTTGTCAGTCTACCAGTTCCTACATGGGTTTAATTGTGTAGGACATGCAGAGGCTGGTCTTTCTCTGGGTACCCCCTGGAAGAGAGCAGGGATGTAACCATACTGTCACCCTGCCTTGCCAGATTGAAAGAGGAAGGAAAGAAGATTACTTCCATGCTCTAAGTCTGTGGTTTAAAGCCTCTTTGTATGCATATATTTGGAGCAGTGGGACTGAAATTTTAATACATATAATTTAACAACTTACTAAAATTGGTTGCTGATTTCCATAATAATAGTTAATGGTGCTGAAAAAAGAAATTTCTGATTATGAAAAGTGTAAAGGGAAATCCTAAGACAGGAGGAACAAAAGTTTCAATTATTATGCCATATCCTTTTAACAAATACTAAGGTGAAAGGCATGAATGTATTAACAAATATAATTTTCATACTGGTCCCTAAACAGAAAGTGCTGAAATGTGATGAAAGTAAAAGCATCAAACTAGTAACTGAAACTCAAATCTCTCTTGCTTAATGACCTTTTGTTCTGAAAGGAGGATTACATTTCTGTAATCCTGAAGGAGACCTGTAGTCTCTTAACATGTCTCAAAAATGGTATAGAAATAAAGAGTTTCAACTATGGTTCTGGATTTTTGCATTTTATGAAAATATCTGGTTATATTCAGTTACAAGATTTACAGCCTGTTCAGCTAACCTACACAAATACTGTAGAAACAACAATATCTCACTGGAGACTCATCAATTGCTGAGATGGCAGCCAAACTGCATCAGACTTTGATTCCCAGATACCTGGTGGAGCTTCTGCAGGAACCTCCAGGTTACAATACCTGTACCAGCAGCAGCACTGTCTTTCCATTCAGCTAGGAAGCAATACAAACTCCAGGCATTCCATTTGCATAGAAGCTATTTAGACACACAGTACCTTAGCAAAACTCTGCGTTGTCAGTAATGCCAGTTATGAAGAAAGCCTTGAAGTTAACAAAAAATTCAAAACACCATGTGGTAGACTCATTTAAAGAGCTTGATATACCAAACAAATTTTGGAGAAAAACGACTGGGAAAAGCAGGAACAGAACACAGCAAATGTAACCAAATGATAGCAAGTAGTACATTTATTTCATATAGTAAGTCAGCTTCTGACAGTGAGATGTATTAGAATATAGTCTCTGAAGGTAAAGGGTGGAAAGAAGGCTCAAGATACTGAATATTTGAACAGTGCCTAGCACAATGAGGTCCTGGTCCTTTAGCTGGGGCTCCTAAGTGCTCCAGCAAAACAAACACTTTAGGCTTTAGGAGATGGACTGCATAAGCAGTTTGGAAATGGCGTTCCACAACATGGGCTAAGTGACACCTAAGCAGCAGACTTCACCTTTTAAGCTCTGCAAGAGAGAAACTTGGTCCAGCAGATCTTCTCCAACTCCAGTTTTAGGATTCATCCACTATCTACCCACCCCTCTGTGCACAGTTAAAGCAACGTTCATTCATCCCACTGCAATATGGTGAGCCTCAAGGAGGAATGATCGATCCCATCTCAGTCACCACATATAAGAGGGCGGAAAAAAGAGCAGCTGGTCTCACCCTCTTCTACTCCAATAATTGACTCAGTGTCTGGCAGGTGCAGAGACTCAACACCAAGGCTGGGCTGAGAGTTCATGGAGATGAGATTTTTACTATGCACTGTCGATTCTTCCAGCAAACTGCTGCCCATCAGTGACTCTATTACAAAAAAAAGATAAAAGAAAATTCTCAATATGCAATGACACTGCAATATAAGATACAATCCCTGCCCCACTTCAGGTCATATTGACTTTTTCCCTAGACACCTACTTTTTATCCATTCCTACTCTTTGGGCTACTCCAGTGCTCCAATGGATGGAAAATACTATGTTTATTGCTTTGAACCTTACTATGGTGGGATCTTATGCAGGGTTGGCTTTCTCTTTAAATAATTCACATTGTGTAAAAAGCCACGTTGCTTGCAACAAGAATACATAACTAAGGGGAAAAATCCACATAAAAACCCCAACTAGATTCATATTGATTTTGAAAATAATAAACATATCTTGGCCCCTTGACCGCCACACAAAAATACACCTTTGTCTTCTGTCCTAGGAATGGGGAGTCCTCATCTCCAAGAAGAACAGATTTTTATTTCTTACTGGCTTGTGGTCTCATATTATCAGGACAAACATCTTTCCTTTTCTTTGACCATCCACTAATTTTTTTCCCTGCACTTTTCCCCCAGAGTGAGTGTGCTCCCTTCTTTACCTGGCTGTTCTCGCTCCCTGCTGCCAGCGGTTCCAATTCGGGAGTGGTGTTTCCTCATATGCACATTTCTGCTACCACTCTGGGAAAATGTCTTCCCACAAATTTGGCACTGATGGGGCTTCACTCCTTGGAGTCAAAGGGGGAAGAAATATCCCGAGAATTACCAAACTGGGAGAAGAGACCTCATCAACTAAGAAACTAATAACAGTTTTGAAATGGCTGTTAACACCACTGGTGCTAATTTATCAGTAAAAACCAAATGAGAAATATTCCCGTCTCCTGGAGGGCCATGACCTTCTAGAAGAGAAGGGGTTCAGATATCAGTATTGGCAGTTGTTGGAAAACTCAAGTCTGAAGAGTAACAAAGTCTTCAAGTTGGACTGATGAGAGGGAACAAGTTATTTGAAACAACTGACTCATTGATATGGAAATACTTGATGTCCCACACACAGAATAAAATGACCGGAGGCTGTCTCCTGCCATCACACAATGAATTGCAGCATCTGGTTTATGTTACTGAGGTGATGACTTGTCACTGGGAAAGGATTTCCATTTTACAGAGCAGTTCATCATTTTCACAATACAAGCATGCTGAACTCAATCCCAAATGTTATTACCTGCATAAAATCTCCCATTCCCCAAACATACCATTTTCACTGTGTGCTGATGATATTCAAGATAGATCAATCAAAACAGAAGGCAGAAGCTTTGAAACACTTATGAAATACATTTCCATCTAAACCTTTGTCCAATTACAAGTATGTAGTAGAAAAAATAAAGGAAAACCCTACCCATGGCAGAAACCCAGTTGCAAGAGATTTCATATTCAAATGGCTGTGGCTAATATAAAGAGATGCTAGAGTCTCTATTTTAAATAACCAAATGGCAGCTATGAAAAAGATATTCAACTTTATGACATTTTAGAAACTATTTAAAAATAATTTTAAAAATTTAATTTTAATTTAGAAATAGAAACAACCTAAAAGATTAAAGTGTACAGGCTACAGGCACCATAAAAGGGAAGTCAAAAACACTACAACCAGAAGTTCTGTAGAAACCAGGATTTTTCTTAAGTCTTTTCTCAGACAGATCACAGAATGTCAGATGAAGACTCTTACCTGAGTGGACAACCAAATGTTTCCGAAGGCTGGAGTATTCAGCAAAGGAACGACCACATCCCTGTGCCTGACACAGAAAGGGTTTTTCCCCTACAAGGGAAAGGAAATTGTTAAGATTTTGGGATCACAACTTAATCTGATTGCCCAAGTTCCTGAGAACAGCCTGGACATCTCTATTTCATTCTCCTATTTGGCCTTCTGTGCATCAGAGTTTCATGGAAATTGCACATCCTTCCTAAGCTTCCTAAGGATTTTGCAGCATTCTCTTCACCAGAGGAAACACGGGCACTATTTTTAAATATTCTTAAACCATCAATCACTGAAAGTGAAGCAAGGGACCACTGTTTCTAGATAATCTTCCAAGTATATAAATAATAATAGAGTAATATAAAACTACTTGATCTATGATGCATCTTCTATATACAGTTCTCAACAACCAGCTCTCTGTTCCACACACTCACAGGGTCCTGCTCCCTTTCTGCCTCTCAGTGCCAAAAATCCCATTAACTGTATTTGCCCTCATATCAGATTCTATACTTTATTTCAGATCAGGCTGAACTTGCCAAAATCCTGTTAGAGTTGTGTCAGTCATTTATATCTATGCATGGAGAACTGTAATTCAAGGCACAAATTGTTCTCATGGGCTGAAATTTATATCACAGCTATTTTTGATTCATTTAAATTATGATAAACTGGGAGGTTACTACACTAATGCAGTGCAATAAAATTAATCTGTTTTGAACATTCTCTTAATAAAGCCAGACATAACTTTTGCCTGCAACATCCCACTAAAGAACTCAATATACCATGTTTAACACTATGACTTCAAGTCTTTAACTGGACTCCTGTACAAGAGCAAGCAAGACCACAGGAGATTAAGCAAGCTATTTTAACATTTTATTGTACAAGATATATGTAGCTCTTTCAGAGTAAACTTGTTTTTAAAGGTGTTTCTACTCTGACTTTGCCTTTAAAAGTCTTCTCCCTACAGGTCATTTATTAGCTTCTTATCTACAATAGCATTCAACAGCTGTGAGCAAAAAGGATCAACACAGCATGTTCCAACTGGTGTTACAAAGCTGAAATATGTAGCAGTCTCAAACAATGATTGTACTTTCTGGCTTGCTATAAATATTTAAAATTTTGGAAAAACTACCATGGACCTAAGTAACAGTGCACAGTTCCATCTATAAGACACCCTAGAGCTATTTACACCTGCACTTTCATAACACCTTTGGTCTCTCTGATCACTCTTAATTCCACATTATCCATCTGCAGCTTAGAAAGATATTATTTACTCCTCCAGAGGCTACTACTCTGTTGGTTGCAGAATTCTTCCTTATCAGGGAGGATTGTGCACATCTCAGATGGGCCTATTCTGCACCTTGGCTGGGAGCTTTACGTGCAAAAGAAAACTGCAAAAAATACAGCTGCTGTTACTACACATTCAACATTTTATTATTGGTATATACAATTTTTAACTACATCCCAACATCTGCCCCCAAACCATGTGTTCTAGCTAGACTGCACATACTCTAAAATAGCAGCCTTTTCCCATGTGTTTCTACAAACCACATACCATACGGTCGTGTTTAAGTAAGGCAGAAGGCACAAACAGCTGCTGGCAACCCACAAAATCTGTAATTTCATTTTAACAGGGAGGCCTTGTTCTCTCACACTTGTCAAGGTTATTTTGAAACGTTAACCAACTGTAATACAATGCTATCTTCCAAGGCCATCAGGGAATCTCTAACAATATTCCAAGAAGCTTGAACTGGGCCATTTGTTGTGACAGCCCTGAGGCTTAAAAAACTAAACAGACAAAACCACCAGAATATTTCACTATGAGCTTTGCTGGTCATTAATTAAATTGCTGGTCACTATTAAATTGCTGGTCATTTCAGCAGTAACTTGTGTGCCTCTCTCAAACAACTTTCTAGTACAAAAACATCTAAAGCACTTTGGCTGCTACACCAACTTCTAAAAATACTGACAAGGCAGGATCATATTCTCCAGAGGAGACATCATAAACCATGTATAAAATACAGCACTATGAAATAAAGGCTCTTGTTTTATTTACTATAAAAAGCTGAGCATGAATTGAGAGTGCACAGGCTCCAGCATGTGGCAACATCCCAAATTAGCATTAGCACAAAGAGAGCAGTTTGCATGCCAAAATGCTGTCTTTTAATTAATGCTTTTTTTCTACTTTTCTCTGCTGTTATATTTTTGCTACTCATTCCTCTGCATTCCTCATTTCCCTGTATGGCCCAAATGTAGTCATTCTACAAGCAGCATAGGTAACACAAGCTAGTCAGTCAGGCAAATGTCAGTACAGCTCCTGCTATCTAAGCTATTGAGCCTTTCAGGAATTCAAATAATCCCTTTACAAAACAATTCAGAAGTCATGTTCATTAACTATTCCCTTGGTAACAGCCTAGCTTTGCACACCTCTCCCTCCATCACACAACAGGAAGGGAATCTTCAGAGTATGTGCCTGAGCAGAGTACAGCATCCCCACGCACTATTTGAAAGGTACAGTCTGTGTGAAACTATACAGGATATTAAAAGAGATTAGCACTTAATTTATCTGACCTATAGATCAATGTGTATTGACAGGAAAGGGACATTAGTGGAGGGCAGAGGTAAACAACATAATGCTCTCAATAGTTTGAGGGCAGAGGAGGAAGTGGTTTATTCCTCAGGAAAGACCCCACCTCAGCAGACCACAAATAGGTGAGGTCTAAAACACACCAGTGTGAATTCGTAGGTGGTTCTTCAGATTTCCAGCTGTTGTGAACTGTTTACCACAGCCCAGTTCTGTGCACACAAAGGGTTTTTCACCATTGTGAGTTCTCATGTGCACCTTCAGCCTCTGCAAGACGTAGAAACTTTTCCCACAACCTTCTGCTGGGCAGGTGAAAGAGCGGTCATTCCTGGAAAGCAACAAAAAGCTGTTTCATTACCAGCTACTGCAATCCATTTTTTCATGCACACTTGACTTCCTTCTTTTATAAATATCAGTACCTGTTAAAATATAGAAAGTCTAAACCAAACATAAACAAAGACCTGCAAAAATTATCTGAATCTAATCCAAGTTTTTCAGCATAATTGATTTAAAGCACTCAACAGACCTAGTATTTATAAGAATTATGCCAGGTTTTCACAGCTTGTCAATGTCAAAACCAAACATTATCTCAAATACAGAGCATGTTTTTTCAAAGTCATAACAACAAATAGCTTCATTCTGCTCACCTGTGTGTTTTCAGGTGATACTTGAAGTGAGCTGGCCATACAAACGTCCGATCACAGCCCTCAACTGTGCACTTCAGCTTCCTTTCCACACGAGATAGATGAGGAATGGGGCTTGAATCTTTTGGCTGCCCATCTCCTGTGCAAAGATGAACATTTTCACCTGGGAAAAAAAAAAGCACACCAAAATCTAAAAAAAATATAGATTACTATAATGTGTCAAAATTAATAGAAAAACTAGCATCATATATGGCACAGGATTGTAAATCAGGTTTACTTACAGTGTCTGGCTAATAACTGTTTAGCATGTCCTACATGCTGCTGTCTGGTCTGTAACAGGGATCAGACACACTTGCAAACCTTCCCAGGTCCATAAACTATTCCCAACAAGTCATCTGGATCAGATCAGCCACTACCAGATAAGGTTTATGACAAAAGAATAGAAAGCCAATGCACGAGAAATTGTAAAAATGGTCTCTATTTCAATATCAAACAACCAGTTTTAACTATCAGCCAACTGTTATCTATTAGCTAAGCTGTTTTTAGAAACACCTTAGCTAAAATAACAGGTATTGCATTTGCTTGCAGGTATTTATTAAAATAACTAAGTCGGAAAGCTTGTGACTAAATCCAATTATGTGTTCTCCAGAAAACTGATCTCCAAACTCAGTGGAGCTTAAAAAAAAGTATAATTTACAGTATGTATTAAAAGCAAGCAGCTACAGTCAGAAAGAAGATATTCTTTACATGTACTGGAGAACTAATAGGCTACAATGAAGAGATGGTTTCACTAGAGTTCATTCCCCAAGAAAAAATGAGAAGTCTATTTATATTGAAGACAAAAAGCATAATTGTTCTGTATAATTCTGTCACTGATGATTTGAAGATGTCATAACTGATTCAAAGCAAGAGAGAATAAAGAGAGGAAGAAACACTGTGAAACAAGGGGTCTTGTGTGGAACATTCCACTTTTGAGACACAGTCTGGGGATCTCCTACCATTATTGCTTGCTTTGGCATTCTTTGCGAGCTGTGCCCGAGTGGCAGCAATTAAACTGTCATGGGCTAATTCTTGCACTCGTAGGAACCATGGGGTACTGCTGTCTGTGCTATCATGAGAGAGAAAGTCATTGCCAGAATCTTCTGCTTCATCTTGAACAAACACCAAGTGCTCTGCGGGAGACCCCAGCCCTAGAAAAGAAGACAAATTTGTGACACAATAATGTAACAGAGGGAAATTTCTTTTGCTTCTCAGAGATTAGTGTTCATAACATAAATGAAACAGCTGCCCTGAAAAAGTCTCCACTGACCTCTACACTGTAGAAATATGTTGATGACTAAATACTCCTAAAATATCCAATAATGCCCAGCAAATTTCATGATCTTTCCTCTTCATAAGCAGCAGGGACAGAGTTGTACTTGTATCTCCTGCATTCTGCTGAGACATATCCAGCCAGATGACAAATAGAAGGATAATTACCTGCTCTTGTTAGGTTGAGAAGAATGAATGAAGTGCTGTCGCTGGGCTGGAGGTCTTGCAATAAACTAGAAGTTTCTGGAGTTGACAGAAGTTCAGATGGTTTCTGTACATTCTGTGCCCTTGTTTCCTCTCCATCAGGGCCTACATTTACCTGGAGACTTCTCAAGACAGCAGATGAAGAAACATCTTTGGAAGAATTAGTGTGACTTGGAGAAGTGAGATCTCTTTCATCATCTAATGAGGAAAGTGAAACCAGAATAAATAAAAGTATAAATACACTATGATTAGAAGATACCTATGAAGTTATTTTTCTGGGAAAAGACCCCAGAATTCGAGAGAGAAGGGAGGAGGAAGTTTCTAACTAGTCAGACTTCACTATCAAATGAGAAGATTCAGTGACCCTGCTGAACTTGTTCTTCCATCCCTGGAATGTCATATCAGCAAGAGACTGTGGGGTCAGAGAGGTGACTGAAGGATCATGTCAGCTGTCACAAAGATCTGCCACAAAGACTTTACCTGGCAACATGAGTCTGTTGCATTCTGAGGTCTCAGTAACAGGAAGCAGAGAGAGACAGGTGATGTCTTTTGGTTCTGATTCCACCAGTCCTTGTCCCAGTGGAATAGAAGTATTTTGAACAAACTGAACCAGCAGCTGAAAAAACATACTGAAGATTAGGTCAAGAGCAGCAAGAATAATTTTAAAAGGTACTAAATCCAGTCAATCCAGTAGTCCCTACTGTCTTGTAAGAGACATTGAATATAATACCATGAATACACACAGATATAAATGAAAGCTTTTTAATTTATATTAATACAAGGAAAGAACTGTTTGTCATCTCTGAAATACCTATAAACTTCATATTTCTTTAACATATAATAAACAGCTCTGGATCACTGCAGAGGAAGTCTAGCTAGGCTATATTTCTTTTTAATTAATATTTTACCACTTGATACTTTACTACAGTCTAACCTCTCAAGTAAATGTTTGCCATGCTCAGCCTTTGGTACAGGTATTTTTTTAAATCATTGTCTTTAAATACTTAACTGAAAGCTGGCCTTTTCTAAATTAAAAAAAAAAAAGCAATCAGAAGACTAGTTACAAAGACATCTATCATATGGCTATTCAAAATAAGCAGATAACAATCAGAGAAACAAGGCTGGGATGACAAGGGGGAGAACACAGACAGCCTTACCCATCCAAATCAGCTACTCCTAAAACCAAAAAAGATGGACAACCAACCCACCCAGTAAGGGGATTAACAGACGAAACCCTCTCCAAAATACAACATAAACCAAGGGGAACTATTGCATAAACAGGTATAGGACTTAAACTGAGATGCATTCCCTGGAGAGGAATTTGGGACTGAACAAAATATTTGGGGGGGATAGAACAGGATTTATTAGGCATTATTTAGGGAAAGGCCAAAGGCAGGAAAAAGAAAGGATCAAGATGGATCAGGCCAGAACAAACACAAGCAAATGCAGAGGGAAGGATAAAAGAGGCCCACTGCATACAAGCAGGAAGGTGGTTGATTCAGTTGTCTGGCACAGCCTAACTCCCACACTCCATCCTGTCTTCTCATTAAACTCCACTCTTACCTACTGCCTGTGTGATCCTGCTCTCTACAGTGGGTCTCTAGTGACACTCACTATTTTCTAGTGTGTGTCATATGCTAATGAAGTCCAAGCCAGCAAGTTAGCAAGCGAAATAAAAAGTGTGGGGATATACCTCCAAGAAATCCATGAAGGTTTTCCTTAAGTAGCAACCCTTGAACACAGAATCAGATACTTTGTGCTGCCCATGTTTAGGAGGGTGTAAAGCTACAATCACTCAGCCTGTGTTCATCTGTTTGGTGCCAGTCACATCTGTACAGTGTGTGCACACATTTTCAAATAGGTACTAAACCTCACCAGTAGCTGGATCTAATATCAGAATTAAAGAGCTGTCCTCATGTTTCTTGATGAGCCCAGGAAGTGACAGGTCATTCAGTCTAGCAGATTTAGCCATCCTAAGTCAGCTCTGGCAAAAATTATTTCCAGCTAACTCCTCAAAATCTGACACTTGAAAAGGAACAGGAAGTCAGAGAAATTACTTTTTTCACCCCTGAAAGTCTTCCCATATTTTTAACCTGGTTCAGAGCAGCAAAGCGTGTGCCTTGTTTACTCATTCTGCCCCTTTTACAACATCTCAAGTTCCTGTCAGAGCACCAGATATAAATAATGCTGGACTCCTCTTCAGCTCCAAGGCAGACACAGAAATGAGACTCTCTTTTTTTCTGTTACCAATGCCACAGCACTCCATATTAAAATATTCTGATTTAACAAAGGAAGTGCTGCTGGGAGTTAGGACATAACACAGTACAGCTTTTGCAATGGACTGAACAAATTCTGTGAACTGCACAAGCTTTCTTAAACACAGTCTTAGACCCCTCCCCTGTATGGATTTAAACTTCAGAAAGATGGAAAGGGGCCAGTTGTAACAAATCCAGACACATACTCCACATTTCAGAGAAAAGGCTGCTCAAAATCCACGTTTGTTTGCCTTTAGGGATCTATTTGTTTAAGGATATATTTGTTTAAGGATGTATTTGTTTGCCTTTAAGTTCTGTCAAACAAATTAACTCCTATACTCACATGCTGAGTTTGTTGGTTTTTTTTAAACACAGAATGAAGAAATATGGAAAATAACAACACACAAAAAAGTTCAACCTCAAGTTCCTTACTTCTAGGAAATTCCTTGACAAAGATCCTGCATTCTGCTGATTCTGCTGCTGTCTAGCAAACAACTGTATGTAGCAAATTTCCTTTATCTTTGGCATTTAGAAGGAAATTGTACACGATATCCAAAAGCTACTACCCTCATTGTGACACATTTTAGCATGCATTTACACAGAGCCCAGATGGAGTTGTCTGTGCAGTGAGATGGTTCATCAGTGTCAAAAGAAAGATGCTAAAAAATCCTGATGTACCCATTGTATATTTGTGATTAAAACCCAACAGTCACAGATAATTTGATTATTTTTTTGTATGTTGTTATTGTCTTAGTACTTAATTTTCAGACCTACTGGCATCTCATTCCAAATTATTCCTGTGGTAGACACCAGTCTTTTGGGCCTCTCTTACATCAAGAGAAAGTCTGTTAAATGAAAGAAACTGTAAAGAAAACTTAGTCATTTCTGCTCTGATTTCTCTATGCTTATTTCCTCTGACAAAAACACTAGAAATACTGATGCTTTCTCAAACACTTTTACCTCAAAGAGTTGCTGCTGTAGGAACCCTGAAGCTTTGACAGCCCTGACTGGTCTTCTCTGGGACCCCCACTCACACTCTCTCCCTAAGGGCTCCTTTTAAGCACAGCCTGGGTCAGTCATTCCCTTCCTGAGTAGTTCTGTAGGTTTACCTGTCTCAAGCCCGGTCCATTGGATGAACCTCAGATTTTTATTGCATCTATGTCTCCAGCCCCATCTCCTGCTGCTCCAGCCTGGACTCTGGATAGACTCCAGACCTGGTTCAAGACTTTGGCTTATCCAGGGCTGAGGGCTGTGCATTCCAGCACCTGTCTCTGCCTTCCATGCTCAGGTGCTGCAGTACTGTGCCCTGGTCGGTGAGGGCACTGCCTGGGCTGGGATCACCCTTGGCTCCCTTCTCACCCTCCCTTAGGAGCAGCCTGTCATCACTGACAATTATGAAGCTACAAATTAAGTCCTGAAGTCATTCAGATGGCAATGTGCCACTTGAACTAGGCCACCAGCCAGATGGCAGTTTGAAAGGTTAGAATTGTTTCATCTTAGATATAAGATTATCCAGAAGACCTAGCAAGAAGATGGAACTATTTTTATGTTGTCAAAAAAACACATAGGCAATAAGAGACAGTCCCTCCCCCAGGGCCATGCATTCTAATCTAGGATTAATAAAAATAGGAGAAAGAGAAGCAAAAAGAGAGAAATAATGAGCAAGGCAACCAGGAAGAAGTAGGGACTAAAAACTGTGACCACTAAAACAGTTCTAAATTATTGGATTGTCTTTCATAATGATGAGCTCTATTGCTTCTTATTCCACCAGAAAACACTTGTTTTATGGATTTGCCTATTTTTATACAAAAATACCTAAATGAAACTTGCCTCCTACAAGAAGAAAGCTTCACTTTAAACCTTCCACTTCAACATAGCAACATTAAGCCACTAGGGAAAAGCAAAACGCAGCAACCACAAACAGATGCTCAGAAGAAAAAGGTTCCTTTTAATTTGCTTTGTAAAGTAATGACGAACTGGTACAGAGAATTATGAGAGGGCGAGAATAGCAGAAGGAAACAAACAGATGTGAATCATGCTCATTATTAAAATATGGAATAAAAAACCCCCCAACCCTTCACATAAACTACAGCAAACCAATCACCAACTCAAATAATTCAAAAAGTTTTCATGTTAGTTTTATCCTGATAGATTTTTCCTAAACCTTCCTGTTCAAAATCATTGAATACCTTTGTGGACAACTACAGCAACTGGAATACAGGAAAGAACTCATTACAAACATTGTGTCATGCTTTCTTAAGCTCCTTGTAATATGGTTTTGCAGCTGAAAGTAAATAGGAAATTCTAAGGGTATCTGGTAATTGGCTATTCAGCACAGAAATCTAGGAACAGGACAGGTGATAAATTAAATGCACAGATACACAAACACTAATAAACTCTAACAAACTGCAGATAAGAGAGAGTAAAAATACCCAGAACTCCTGGGACACTGATGGATGGGCCAGTACAGGAATAACTTGAGCCTGACCTTGAAAAAAATTCAACCAGAAAGTTTGTAAGGAATAGGAACAATGTTATCTTGGGTTACCAGAACCCATATCTCATTAGCAAGAGCAAACTTCTTATGGGATATGGGGAAATTCTGGGGTTGGGTAAAACCTACTGAGATATCTTGAGCAGAGACTGTGGGACTGTAAAAAACTTATGCATGTTTAAGGGATGACCAAAGGCAAGGAAAGGGAGGGATCAAGGTAGATAGGAGAGAAACAACTATTGGGAACAGAAAGGGGATTGGGTATAATATGGGCTGACCACACTAGCAGGCTGTAGGTTGCTGCTCTGCATCACCACTGGGGTCTATCTCATCCTCTCTAATGCTTTCTGCTCCTAAATGGTTTCTGAGTACATTCATTTGATTAAATACACTTCTGCATAGCCTGTGAAACAGGGAAAATCACAATCTGGAAACCAAGATCATGGCCAGAAGCTGAATTAAAAAGCCCAAGGCCTGGAGTTGGATACTGGAAGGACTCAAGGTTTGGCAAAGAGTGGACAGATGCATGACCATGAGTATGCAGGTCAGCCAAGGGAGAACACATGTGATCTGCTAGCAAATTTCAAGCCACGTTACCTGATTAGTAGGGACAGGATTAGACCATCTGTGGCCTTTCTTTTCCATGGGAATGCCATTTGTGTTTGAGTGTGCTGGTCCTGCCACACAGCCATAATGTCTGTACTGTCTGTGTGTGCACAGGCATATTTTTGCAGTTCAGGCCCACCTACACTCCTGTGCAGGAACCTCCTAGATGATACAGTTTGACAGATCTCATAACCCAATAACATCTGGCACCACAAAAAGGCCCCAGATGCACTGCAAATATTCCTGAGATGGTGACTATAGAATCCCTATATAGGGAAGAGACTGATCCAATATGGCCAAAATGCTAGAATTTGTAAACAAAGCAGATAGGTCATCTTGGGACACCACAATAGGAATAGTTAGGGAAAATAAATGCACAGAATATTAACAGAATACCAAATGAACAATAAGAGGTGTGAGGCGGCTTTACTCTATAGCTAAGACATCCCTTGGAAATTGAAATAAATTTTAATATTGCAAAAGGACATCCTTGACTTCCTTGTATTACCAAAAGACTTGGAAAATGTCCCTGACCTGAGAGGGAAAAAAAAAACCACAACAAACAACAATGAAAAAACAGTTACTAAGAACTAAGAATCTCTGCTAGAGATCCTTTACTAAAAAACAAACCCAAACAAAAACACTCAACCCAATAATCCAATAAAACAACCAAACCAGAAACAATGATAATGCAGCCACCTGGGACAGATTGTCTTAAGTTTGTGTCACATAATAGATGATTCAAAAGCCAAAAAGTTTCAGGCAGCTGCTTTAGCTGAAGTAGGGGTTGCTGGGAGGAACAGGGTAAGAAGGTTCTCCAGAACCTCAGATCCATCCTCCCACTAGACAGCTGGAGAGCTAGACTAGATTCCCAGAGCAGCAGGGACCATGTCTTTAATCAAAACCATTCCTGTTGTAAATTTAACCAGTAAATCACAACAAAATAAAGAGGTCAAAAGAAAATGTAGCAGAAGGGGAGGAGAAAGGAGGGGCTGCAGCTAAAGAGTGTGCAGGGCAGAAGGCTGGTTACCTAGAAACTGGGATGTCCTCCTCCCATACAGACTCTGGGGAACTAATTAAATCACAAGTGTTTCTCCTTGTGAGGCGCTGAGGAGAGAAAACAGAGGCTAAAATACCCCTTTTCAATAACTAATCCAATTCATAGAACAGAGTTCTAATTCATTTGATTGTGCAAAGAGTTACCCCAAGAGCAGAAAGCACCCTGCACTGGACCAGTATGGTGGAGGTGACTGGAAATACTTGCAAGTGTAATAAATCACCTCGAAGGCTTAAAGCATGTAAAATGCAAATCCTGGCAGTTCCCTGAGGAATGACAGTTACATAGCTCTGGGGACAGGGAGTCCAGAAGAAAAAGCAGATCCATCTGTCCATACAAACTGTCTCCAAGCAACTTTGTAACTTTCTGTGAAAGGAGGATTCACCTCTACTCAAGCATTAAATATTTAATGGTATGTTGGTGGCTCCCTTAGGGATAAAATCAGTAGCAAAGAAGTCTATGCAACAGAGACATAGTGCTTTGATTGTTATCATCTAGATGTTGCAGAAATACAGCTAGTTCTTAATTAATAAGTTTCTCACATCGTAGGGTATATGAAAAAACATCTGTGGCTGTAAGAACTGTGGTGCCATGGCTCACTAGAGGATATAAAATCATGTTTCACTTTGAGAGACATTTGAACTGCTATTTGGGGAAAGTGTAAAAAAGGTATCTACCAGTTTCACATCAAAGGAACAGAAAACAGTACTAACTTAACACTCAAGTTTCATAATCAGAACTAGAAAAAAGAGGGTATATATACACGGAAATAAATCAAAATTTTTAGTATGAAATACCCTTGATCACGATTGAGGAACATGGTTTAGAAGACAGCATCTACTGAAAGGATGCTGGCTGCAACAACCAGTTAGCTTTTATGTACCAGGCCTGTTTCTTCTGCAGAATAAACAGCCAACTCTTATTATGGGCTTGCTGGGAAGGAAATGCAACTCTGCCATGAGGAAATAGGACTATTATGTAAACAAGCCTAATTAACAAATACCTTACTCAAGTTGAGAAAAGACAAGGCCCAGTTACAGCTCCTATTTGAGGAATGAGCAATGAGCATTCCAACTGTCTTGGTCCTTGGCTGTCAGAAATAGTCTAAAGGGAATCCACCCATTCACAGACAAAAGTAACAAAGTCCCCCTCCTCCCATCATTCAGAAAAAAATTTATAGAATGTATGAGATATCAAAGACAAGGCAAGAGAGAGGAACTCTTTGCAGATCATGCTGAGACTATTCAGGGCTGCTACGGATTTGCAGCTACTTTTCCTGAACAGTGTGACTGGAAGACCTTTGGCTGCTCTGTTAAGAAACAAAAGCCTTAACACATCACATGGGCTGTAATGAATTACCAGCATGCAATCATCATTCTTTTTAGAGTACCAGTTTAAGATACATGCTGTATTGCTTATGGACTGAAAAGGGATAGAAACAAGACTCAATAAAAGCTATTCAATTAAGACTTGCAAACTTCCCCAAAAGGTACTTCATAGCTGTACTATGTCCTCTGCTCTAGGACTTTAGCCATCTGCAGAGGTAAAGCTGAGAACCAGGAAAAGCAAGGACACCAAGTGATACAACTGCATCTTTAAGTGGGGAAATGCACAGATAGCTAGCTAATGGCCACTCAACCTGAAAAATAAAGCAAGAAATAAGAGACGTAGCAGGTGGTGATGGTGTTGAAAGTAACAAATTGCAGACACTTGTATCCAGCACATTACAGGTAAGAGTAACAGAACTCCTCAGCAAGTGATTAGTGAGCCAGGGCTAGAGTGATATCTTGAAAAGGTTCAACCAGAAATTTTAACTGGTAAGGAAACACAGCTATTATGGCTTATCAGAATGGGTCTCATACGACAGACCAAACATACTATCCAATATAACAGGGACAGCAGGATGTGTTAAGCTTATTACGCTATGTTTAGGGGGAGGATCAAAGGAGGGCTCAAGGTGGATAAATGAAGAACCAGGGGTAGGGGGGAAAGAAGAGACTCTGATCATGTTTGCTGGCTGCTAGCCAGTACACTGCTGTGCCTGATCACTGCAGTCCCTCCTATCTAATTACCAAAGATATTCCTAAACATTCTACCCACAAGTGAGTCCAGTGCTAGTGAGCTTCTAGTTGGCAAATGCAAGTAGGAGGCTACCACAGTCTTGAAAAAAACCCTAAAATATTCCAGCCAGTTTCTGGCTGGAAAGCCCTGGGGCTGGGCAGGACTGTAGGCTGGCAGAGACCTGTGGATGTGAGAACACACAAGAGCTGAGTGATGAGGGTACAGCTACAGCCCTCGTTGTTCCTGCTTTACCTGTACATATGATAATGTGTGTGTTTGTGCTTCACCTGTGTTTGGGGCCAGCTGTGCATGCACTCCTGTCCCTGCAATTCAGCTGTGCTACCAGCTGAAGCTGGAACAGTCCAGCAGCCTCACACCAAGCAACCAGGATCCCCTTTGTGCTGCTGCCTACCACTTCTGCCAACTGCTTAATGGAAATAGGACTACTTTGAAAAAACAGGACTGGCTGATGTCGATAGAATGATTCAGATTGCCCAAAACCAAGTAAAGTCAATTTGGTTTGAGAGAAAGAAATAGTCAATCTGTTAAATTATTTTATTCTCATAACAGAAAGAATGCTGTAATAGTGGAAAAAAAATGTAACCTGAGAACAGGCAAAAATATTGGCTGATGCTTGAAAGAAGGTGAAAAAAATTGCAATATTTTCTATGTTTTTACTATTCAGATCAAAGCATGGAAGCTTTAGAAGATATCAGTAAAAACTCTTGGAAAATTAGTACAAAAGCAGCAATGTGAAATGAACTCATTGAACTCTAAGTGTTGCCCATAAACATTTCTGGGAACCAAACTCAGTTCATAATTGCTCACCTCAGGTTTGGATTCTAACTCATCCGATAACATTGATTCAAGTGTCCAACTCCTGCAGCTGCTCTCAGCAAGGCACAGATTTTTATTTTTTGTTTAGTTCAGAGAGAACAACACTCTCTGATTATTTTCATATTTTCCTAAGTGCAAGCCAGTGTGGTGGTCCTTCTGCAAGAAGCTCTGTTGCAGAAATAATTAATTTAACCTAAAACAACAAAAAAGGAAACATAAAAAAAGAGGAACTGAAAGACAAGAGTAAAGCAAAAAGAAGTGAACATGTGTTGGTGCAACTGTAAAATATACTTTGAGGTATCGGTAAAACTCATTTACTAGGGTTCCTGGATTTCTGTTTTCACTGAATTAAAACAGCCTTTTAAAAATAATTTCACAGTGTTAGGATGTTATTTACTACATTTTCTTTGCAATGATAAATTTTCAATGGAAAATTGCTTTGTTCTAGAAACTTATGGGATCAACTGCAAATCACATAAAGCATGCAAGATATGAGGAAGCTGAATTCCCAACCCACAACACAGCAGAATTATCCAAATTATTGATAAAAGGGAGCCATATACAAACAACATGTCAACAGGAAACATCAGTTCTTCCTGTCAGTCAACATATTTCACAGAATCAGAAATTTAACTTCTTGATGAGCCCAGATAAATAGAAGTTATTTCACAAACACCCATATGATATCTGTGCTAAAAGGGGAACATGAGACAAAGTTTGTCTTGCCTGCCGGGAAAACACTCAAACTCTGCTGATGGGAGAAAAATGTGAACTACATACAGTTCTTTCCCCCTTCCAAGATAACGACCAATCTATTAACTATGTTAAAAAATAACGAGAATGCTGGATCAGCTAAAAAGAAAACCTAAAAGCCTTCCTCTCGCACTCCTGACAGCTGCAGCACGGAGCTTCGCTTGCCGCGAAGGGGCAAGGCACCACGCACGGCGAGCGCAGAGTAACTCAGCCCACGGCACGCAGCGAGCCAGGGCCCGGCGCTACTCCCGCGCTCGCCCGCTGCCCCATCAGCCCGCACCCGGCAGGGCGGGCCCCGAGTGACCCACGGGGACAAGAGCCAGAGCTGCCAGGGCCGGCTGCCCACGCTCCGGCCGGGAGGAGCCCGGCAGAGGCGCGGGGAGGAACGGGGGCAGGGCGGAGGGCCGAGGCCCGGCGGGGCAGGTGCCACCCGCCCCAGCGCGCGGGTCCGNGGGCCGCCCACCAGCACCCGCCTTACCGGCATCTCCGCCGCCCGGACGTGACGGGCCCCGGCCGGAAATACCGCGCGGGCTCGGGGCGAGCGCGGGGCGGGGCGACGCTGCCGCCCGCCGCCGTCGGCTTCCCTCAGCTCAGGGAGGGGACAGCTCGGTGCTTGGGTTTGCCCCCGGTTCCCTTGGGATCGTTACCAGGCCTGCAGTCTTCAGCTGCAGCCTGGTTCCTCTTCAAATAACTTTTCTTATACGGACTGTTGCCGTGCAGGTGAACGTTATGCCGGAGCTTTATGGTCACTTTCAATCTGCTGAGCTCCTCTTCCACATAAATCAACATGGAAGACACATCCCAGTTTGTTACAGCATATGTGGAAACCCCGGGTTCCTGCTAATACTTTGTTTCTGTTTCTGCTTTACTCTGACTCTCTGCTCTGTCTGTTCTTGCAGCTGGTGATGGAAACTCCAGAGCTCACAGTCGCTCACTAATGGCGCATACCAAGTCAGTGATTCCAGAGACATACATGTCTTTGTAATGTACCTAAAGAACCAAGACAGTAATTTTAAAAACTTACACTTTTGTTTTAGCTCGTTATCTGTAGGTGACCGGGACAGAGCACCTGTAGAAGTTGGCAGCCTCTGGCCTTAACATTAGCAGCTGAAGCAGTGACCTTCAGATCCTGTGAACTTTACCTGGCTTATGGCTAGCCCGTAGCTGTGGAGCCATATGCGATTCCTGACGCCCATGCCAGCACAGCTGCTCGTGGTAAACTCCTGGTGCTGGCGCTGATAGGGAGGAGGACCCCGGTGATAAGGAAGGAACCCAGCAGCAGCTGTCAAGGCTGGCAAAATCAGGTTTCCTGAGGCTCCCTCGGAGCACAGCCTCTTCTGATCCACGGTGGGCTGTGCAAAAACCTGTGGTCGCTTCCTGGAAAGTGGCTGTCATCTCCTGCCTTGAGCTACTTTGGAATGGTTTCTTTCTTCCAGCCTCTCCAAGATGTGCAATATGGCTTCACTGCCTTTCAGAACACTTGAAAAATTTGATTTGCAGCATAAAGATGTGTTATGCTTTAAATGTGCAGTGAGTGGCTGCATGGAGAGCAACGCATTGGAGTCATACTGACAGCCGAGTGCTTCAGCAAAAAGACTATTGACCAGCTACCTGCTGGAGCCACCTGGTAACTCCATGAAGTCTGCAAGCAAGTTAGATGAATGCCTTTTTCTGAGGTAATTATCCCATCATCTTGCAGGCATTGTATTAATACTAACAAAAGCCTGCACTGTGAAATCAATTTTCAGTCAAGGTGAAGCGCTTTCTGTTGTACAAGGCAGGGACAACTGATTCAACACCCAGAATCAGCAGCCTCGGAGACTGGGCTGCCTCGGTGCCATAACTGGCCCTGCAGACAGATTGTGTCAGGGAACTTAGAAAGTCTGGCAGTTACCATGTGGGACCACTCAACCATAGTTGTGGTGGCCTGAAGCTTTAGACAAATTCATTTATTCAAGCCCACAAAACTGAAAGTAATAGCTCCTGAGACTGAATTTTTTAACACAATCCCAAAAAGCTGGAGCTCATTAAATGGCCATGCAACAGTAATGGTAAAAAAATAATTTCACTGTACCACTGAGGAATATATTCAGTGCAGGTAGGTCGGTTTGCAGCTGCAGTGTAAGCTGCAGATTGAGCTCTCTGGCTGGCTGGAGTCCGAAGCAAGAGGCTGTGAACTGCTGACCCTTTGACAGGCTCAGGGACCTGTGGCCCAGCCAGGTGATTGGACACTCAGAGACACAGCAGGAGCCAGGGACCCCCAAGGGTTCCCATGCTTAGAGCGTGATGGTATAAAAACCCAGGGTTTCCTTTGTTTGGGGTCCCAGCTCAAGCTGTTGTTTAGTTATTGCACCAAGATTGAATTATTTTAAGGATTGGGACCACTGAGACTCTGCTATGGGAAGCTTGGGGTTGAGACCATAAGGAAACCTTGTCTGTATGAGTATGGGGTGTGTGGGGAGTCAGGCTCACTGGGAAGGGGTTTCAGTCCCAGCTTAGGTGGTGAGAGTGTGACTGCCAGAGCAGGTCCTGGATGGTCAGACAGGAAAGTTTCCTTAACACAGCATGCCATGTCTGCTGATCCAATATAATCCAACAAAAGCAACCATAAATGCAGAACTACTAACTTAATCAACCAATTTTTCTTGATGCTACTTTGGTAATCCAAAGGAACTGAATCATAAAGCTTGATGCTGTTTTACATTAAGATACTCAGTAATCTCGGAAGTCCTTTGACTCATCACCAGCTCAACAATGGGGAATCGTTGAGCAGATATTAAAATACGGAGACATGTAGGCGCAGAAGTTCCTTTCATTTGCATCCTTCTAGGCCAGATGAGTTGGGCTGCTTCAGAACTTGCATCTTGACTGCCTGGGGAATTTTGGTGGAATCTGCAGTGGGAGTAGCACAGCACTTACCTGAGCTGTTTATGCTGGTTCAAATCACTTGTGCAGGTGTGTGAAGCAGCACTGGTCCCTGGTGAGAGAACTGGCTGGCTGGGAATTTCCTATAGTCTTACTTTCATAACAACATCTGCCTCTACAGGCTCCTTCTCTCTAATCAAGCAGAAATGGAAGACTCATTTCCCCCCCGACCAGATTCAAGAAAAGATACGTGATACTGTTTTTCTCCCCCTGCTGTGAGACAGCAAAAATGGCAAGTCTTGGAGTAAAGGAGAGTAATGGTTTAGATTTGGTTGTTGATGAATCTGGTTATAATATGTGCCTACTCCGTATACAAAGAGAAGTCTAGACTTTATTTCTATTATAATGCACACCTTTTATTATTTTGTGTGTACATTTCTGGACACTCAGACATGAAGTTGTTATATGAACTGTGTCCATTATTCCAAGACACTGGCAGTACTTAATTTTATTTCGGTAAGTTTTCATAATTATAAAATGTATGCAACTGCCATCACTTTGCTGTTCAGCCTTTACACCATCAGCATGTAAGAGACTTTTAAATTCTCTCAAAACTCTGTTTGCACAGAAGCCACCTTTACCCACCTACAGCGGATGTTGCCACGGGTGTTATAAAAGCGGGTGAGATTTAAGAAACCGAGAGCGCAAAGATTTGGAGCACGTTTCCTGTATCCCCCCAGGCTCGCACCCGGTTCTGTCACATGTCGGACTCTGCCGCGCTCCACCTTTCCTGCGTAGTCAGCGCGTTTCCCGCGGCAGCAGCAGGAATGCTGCTGAGGTAATTCTGCTGCTGCCTCAAAGGCCTACGTGCGGTCCCGGACGGGCCTCCGCGCCGCCCCAGCGGGCACCACCAGGCACCTGCCCAAGTTCTCCGAACACCGGGCGCGCCCGGCGGGGGCCGTCCCGCGCCTGCCCCCCGGCAGCGGCCGGCGCT
>VZRX01010206.1:255754-303824 GCA_013398075.1 Notiomystis cincta
AACAACAGGTACCGCCGGGGGAGCGGCGGTGCGGGCCGTGGGGCGGCCGGAGCCCCCCGAGCCGCGCAGGGCCGGCTGCAGCCGTGCCGCCGGTTCCTGCGGGCGGAAACAACGCCCGAGCCGGCGCCGGCCGGTTCGTGCTGGGGCTGCGCTCGGAGCCGCTCTGTGTGCGTGTGTGAGTCTGTGAGTCGGGCAGAAACGGGAGCGCGCCGCTTCAAACTACCCAATTTTTATCGTATAGTGTAGCTTCCTGAGGAATATAAGCGCTCCAGCTGGCGAGCGCCTGGTCAATACGCAAAACAAACACAGCTGCAGTAATAAAAAGTTCTTCGTCTTTTGGATGGAAGCGGGGAATGCAGGTCAGACGGAGCAAGTGAGAGCCAGGAGTTTGAATTTACTGCACAACAAGATCCCTTTGTCACTTAAAAAATATAAGCCTTACTACGAACAAACTTAAGATCTTGTGTATGCTTGAAAAAAATGTATGTTCTGAGAAATTAGTAAGGGGGAGTTAAAATTACAGCTTTGGCGCACTGAGTTACTGCCCCAGTAAAATACCTTTGCCTTTCCAGCTATGAGGTCTTTCGCTGTAGAAAAGCTGAGTTTTCATGCCAGCTCTCATTTTACCTGCTAGTCTGAGGTTTGAAAAGTTTTTTATGTTCTTTTGTTTATTGGAAAAAAGGTTCACCTGTAGGACTTTCTTGGCTAAATTGAATTTAAATGATAGAAATATTTTCCTGTGGTTTGTATTTAACATTTGTTTTTCACACACTTACTTTGGCAATTCAGATAATTTCCTAAGCTTTGAGGTCTTTAACACAAAAATACTCGTATCCTCTTCACTGTGTGTGGGTGTGATAGAGATAATAAGATAATAATCAGATATCCTAATGTATGGCCTCTAGACAGTGCGTAAAACAGGAAAGCAAGGATATTGCAGTTAGGTTATGATGAGTTTGGAAAGCCGTGTAGGTTCTAGGATAGGAAATAGTTAATATTATTTCCCCTCTGTGCGCATATAGCTTCACCTACCAAGGGAAGAAAAAAAGCTGCAAGTGTTTCAGGGCATCTTTAGGATGAATTAAACCTTGTGGATGGCCTTTAGAAAACTGTCTGCAACTGAGTCATGATCTTGTTACCGCCCCCTTTGATTCCAGAGGTATGAGAGAGTAGCTTGAGGCCTTCCTTGTGTCTTTATTTTGAATTGTAGCAAGAGAACTTTAAATGCAATTCCTCGTTGGTTTGAGATGAATGCAAATGTGGTGTGTGAAATCTCGCTTTCAGCTCTGCTCTGTTGCACCCAGCAGGTACTTCCTGTGGTGCAGCTGCGATTGTTGAGAGTTTCAGACCTCGCTTCAGAAAACAGCTCGTTATTCCCAGCTCACCTTTATCTTAATTTATTTCTTGCCCTGTGAATCGTTGGTGAGCGAGTCACGATCATCTGTCTTGGTTGGTCTTCTCTTGCCTGTTGAATCTATAGGCAATCCAGCTCGTATTATAAGAGGAAAAAATATTGAAGTGATTGTGGTGATTGTCTGATCTGAGACAAATACCATGATAGGCTTGGAGTTTTAAAATAATTACTATCTACAGGAGGTGTTGCATGGGGGCGTTGTTAGAAAACTAAATGGGTTCTTTTTTTCCTCCTTGAAATACGAGGCTGTCAGAATTAACTGCAATGTGAGAAGGCTTTTGATATACTTTTCTTTTGAAAAATTCTCCATGGCCTTATCTGAAATCTGTACAAGGACACTTGCTTTCTGAAGTTCATTTTACAGATTCTGTATGTACAGTGTGACTCAGGACTGCAGTAAAATGCTGTGCAGAAGTAGTTGTTTCTCCAGTACCCTGTATCTGGTAGATTAGTATAGTTTAGGTGTAAGACAGGGATGAAAGTTACCAACTTTGATAGGATTTTGCATTGCTGTACTCTCTTGGTGTCTCTAAATCATTATATGCTGCTCTTTTGGTTTGAAATGAATGATGCATGACAGGGGAACACAGGGTACCTGGTTATTACAGCAGGCTTTTTTTAATGAGCATTAAAAAAATTGGGGGAAGAGGGTTAATTTACATTAAACACTTGACCTTTTTTCAGTTTTACTTTCAGAATAGACTCATTTTTTCCCCTGAACAGACTAGGTTTTTTGTTTATTTTGCTGTCCAAGCTTTTTATTTTCTTGCAAAATAACTACCTATAACTGATTAGTTTTCAGGTAGAACAGTGGGGTTTAGGTCTTTAAGTAGATTTTTGAGATTGAAAAGAGGTGGGAAGAGTATTAACATATGCCAGATTGCTGCTTAGTTCTTACTGTGGCCATCTAATGTCTAAAGCAGAGGTATTGTCACCTGCGTGATGCTTAGTGTTGTCTAAGGAGGGACTGCAATCCATAATTAATTCATTTCTCTGCTTCTCTTTATTTATCTCTAACTCAAGGACTAGTAATAATTCCTTGTTGATTTCACTGTACACAAGATAGCTATTGTAATCTCCAAAATAATGGAAATGGAAATTTTTAACTTCTCCAGTGGCTTTTTTTATCGCTGTAAATGCATTCCTTTTGGAATTAAGTTTAGAACAGGACAGTCTTTCATAACTCCTGTCAGCCCCTATGATAGCTTTTTGGCAGATAAGTTCAAAAAACATTCCATCTTACACTTCAGAACTGAAAAGGAAGAAATCTGCCTTTGTGATGCTGTTTCTTAACTGTGTAATGTTGTTTTGGGGTTTTAAATTTATTATTAAGCAATGCAGTAACGACTTTCCTCCTTGCAAGAAAAATCATGTCCTTTAAATGGCTACAGATTCCTTGAGGATTTACAATACTGCAGGACCCAAAAGTAATTACTAAAAGTAATGAAATTTCTAAATGCTCTCTTGGCTAGAGGAGAACGATGTGTGGCTTTGTTACTAAGAGCTTTTTCTGAACAACATAAAATTCCTAGTTTCTCAATGAAATCTGTGTGTTAAGTCTCTAGAAGAATATTTTGGAGTGACCTTTGCTAGTTCTGATGGAATTAAGGAAATAACAACTTGTCTGCAACTTGTTTTAAAAACAACTGGAAATTTTTTGGCAAATATTCCTGCTGCCAGCCAGTTACTATCCAAAAAGGTGTGTTCAAGGTCTATCTCGTATTTGAAGCAGAGCTCAAGTTGTTTTGTGGGTGGCAGCCTAGTACTCCCAAAATATTGCTTTAATAACATTGGGACCTTGATGAGCTGTAAAAATCTATCATTTATTTAATTAAAAGGTACTAAAGTAGCGTTTATAGTGTTCTGTAACCTTTCCATAAGCTTTTATGTTTATGACAGCAAATGTAGCAAAACAACAAAGCGTGTAACTGTTTAAAAGCTGATGTTCTACTTAATACTGAGAAAAAGGGTGTGGGTGGGCATGATGTTTCTTAAATCCTCATGATCTGCACCTTCTCAAACTGATCTTTCAAAACTAAGTTCTAGAAGGCAGGGTGGGAGTTTGGCAAACTTTCTGTTTGCACTCATGTGCATACAACAGCTAATAAGCACCTGGTGATCATTCAGTAGGAAAATCCTGTCGATTTATGTAACTCTAAAATACCAAAGTATAGTCTCCTCTCCTCCTCCTTCCTTGCTTGCAAAGGAAGATAGGAAGGTGGTGACACAAGCACACACCCCCCTCTTTTCCTCTGCAGCACGTTGAATTGTGTGACTTGTTTGATCTTTGCTATGGAAACAAAAATGCAGATTACTATAAAACTGTAGTATCTTGGTGAAGTATGGTATCTCTTGGAGTTACCAAAAATTGGTGAATTGCTTAAAACAGTAGACTGCGTCTGTTTTTGGTGTTTTCTAATGACCGTTTTCTATTGGTCTGAACAGGCAGCTGAAACTGGCAGAAACTGGTATAGTAATACAATATGTGCCTTACCACTTTGTTTGCCTTGAATGTAAGCAAGGACATTTTGTGCTTTTTTGTAATTGGGTATTAAAAAAGACCAATCAAAACCGAGGATGGAGCCTAGTAGAAAGCTTATTATTTCTAGTGTGCTTTTTGAGCTAGTGGAAAATAAATATTTTAGAAATCCTTCCAAAACACAAGTTTTTCTTAGCTGTATATATGAATACTACACAGGATTAAGATGCCATTATGACTTTTAGCAAAAGATGATAAGTAACTTTTAAATAATTTTATTTAAGTAGCAGTCACTTTACTGACTCTCTGAAATAAAGATGGGCAATGAGCAGAATGTCATGGAGTTGTATAAGACTGCAAATAGTAGCAAAAATGTAACATTGTGTTGAACTGTGATCAGATTTGTTGATGGTAATAATTGTGCTGTGAACGGAAAAGTAATTTTATATTTTCATTGGTCAAGTTTTCAGGCAGAGAACTTTCTATTTGTCTCTGTACTGCATGAAATGGCAGTCAAAGAGATGAAGTAAAAATGTGTGGGGTGCTAGTAATTAGTGTTCCATGTGTCCTGTACTTTGGTGGTCCTCTTAATACCTACATCCTACTGTAGCACTGGCTGGCAGTAGGAGTGGCACAAACCAAGACCTGTGGTTGATGTGAATATGCAGGTGATTCAAAACTGTTCTGTAAACTGCATTTTGACTCTTGGCTCTCACAGATAAGTCCCCAAGATTAAAAGATAAAAGCTTAATTATAACATTGGCTGTGAATACTACTTTTCACACCAGGTGGAGGTTTCTGCTACTTCCCTCTCATACCAGACTCTCTCTGACAACTTTTGAGGAAAAAAGAGCCCAAAATACTCTCGGTTGGTTGTGCCAGTGTTTTAAGTTTCCCTGCCAAACTTACTCTTCAGTATGATCAAGCAATGTCTTAGTGAGATTTGTAGAATATTGATCATGTTCTAAGACTCAGTTTATTTTAGTGTATCATCAGTACAAAAGGCCTGTATTTAAATATGAAATATTAAATTGTTAGAATTTCAGACACAGTTGTAAATTCTAGGTGTTTGGCTCCAGTATTTGTCAGACTTTATATGAAGCTCATGGATCTTGCTATTAAGTTGTTGTTCTCCTATAAAAAAAAGTAGCAGGTGCAGCAGTGGATAGATTTCAGGAAATCAGTGAACTTCAGGAACAGGAACTTCAAAACAGGGAAATTATGATTTATGGTAGATAACAATTATAGACTGCAACTCATACCTACTAAAAAATGTAAAACTTGGCTACTTAATCCTTTTTTCCCCCCATCTCCTCATGGTAGAATATCATGTTGTATTGTGGAGGTAGTGAGCTGTACCAGAGCTTCCCTATGCTTTGGGCATGGTAATCTTATTGTGTTTTCCTCAGAGCTGATTTGAAATACTAGCATATGATTTATAAGCCAGAAGAATTAAAGATTTATGGTTACTCACTTAATTGTCAGCTACAGGTTAATTGGCATCTGCTGTTTAGGATTAATTTAACCTGTGTGTCCATTTGTGGTGAAACTGGAGTTTCTGCCTTGTTAATTATCAATTGCAGACTAGCCCTTGCATGTAAGTCTAATTTACAGCATATATAAATAAAAGAAATGTTGACCCAAAACTTAGTCAGCTACAAAAATAATAATCTTAATAGTAAATGCTGCACAGCTACTTTAAAACTGCAGTAGTTTGCATACCTCTTGCTTGATCTGTTTTAGGAATAGAAAAGATGCAAGTCAGAAAACTGAACTAGGGAAAGAAAAAGTGACTGTCTAGTGCACTGTGTCATGTCCAGCATCAACTCTGAGGTTCTTCTTTCACTTCTTTTTAGGTATCCCTTCTAAAAGTTAAAATCGTATGTTGTGGTGTCCACCACTGTCCCTCATGATGAGAAATATTAGAAAAGCTTCCCCTACTTTGATATAACAGAAATTAGACACTGATTAGGGTGTGGGGAGCTTTGTTTTTCCTGTCTGAGGTTTGTGATGTCTTGATTGAGTCAGGTTTGGGCTTCCATTCGTAACCCATCTGATGTTACAGGGGTTCTTTGTGGTTGTGTTCTACTTGAGCATTAAATGCAGTGTTAAATGTTAAAAGGAATAAGTATTTGATATTTTCATCTGTGACACTAAAGACACATGTTCTAAGGATTAAAAATTGCATGAAACCACTCCTGAATTCTCTTTGTGGTGCTAAAGGCCTGCTGAAAATAATCCTGTCCTGACTGAAAAGCAATATTTGCTCTTACAGCTGGTTTCAGCAGTTCATGTAGTCCTCTTCCCCTTTATACTTCAGTCTCATTTTCTGTAGTTTCATATGTGCCTGTATTCCAGGACAGTCTAAGTTTCCCAGCACAGACTATGTGTTCTGTGTAATAATGGGGTTTATTGCCTGTATTTGTCTTATCCAGAATGATTTCCCACACCATTTTAGTTTTGTGTACAGATTCCTTTTTATTTTGTTGTGTCCTAGGAACCTCCAGAAGTTAAGTCTCTTTGGGGATATAAGCATTCTGCAGCAACATGGAACTATATCAAATACCTACCTTGGAAAGGTCGACCCTGATGGCAAGAAGATTAAGCAGTAAGTTACATTTGTTAATTATCAAATACAGTAAAATAATAAAAATGGATAACAGAACACAGGGATTCCTGAAATACACGACTGAGAAGCTTTATGTTTTTCAACAGGGTGAAAATCAAAATTCTTGTTCCTGCTATTTACATGAAGTAGTCTGGTTTTGTGGTTGTTGTATTTTTGTCGGTTTCTTTTCCCCCTCACTTCCCAGCAGGGTGAAAATCCTTTCTTTCCTCTTTTCATTGTGTTCTAGAAACAATATTATGTTAATGCCACCAAAGGGGAGGAGGGATGAGGAGTTGTTACCAGCACCTCTTGTACATGAAAAAAATTAGAAAAGGAAGAAATCTGTTGTGTTTCACAGGAGTTGAAAACATGTTTGTGTTTATGATCTCTTTCAAGTTTGATTGAAACTTGAGAGAGAAACAGAGAAACTGTTGAAATAGGGAACTGCTACAACTTGCAAATTCAAATTGCATCTGAAAACTGGGTTATATATTTGCAGAATTCTTGAAAGATCACAGCTCTCAACAATGTGCTTGTTTAGTTCAGAGGTGTATTTTAGCTTGCCATAATTACATTACAGGACAGTCCTTGAATGCTTATAATCAAAATAGTTATTTGTTCTTCTTTGGAAAAGGTTAAATAAAGCATAAACAGCTACTGACTTCTGGAGTAAATTACCACAGAGGGAGTGATGCTGACTTAAGTATTTTAGCAGTACTGCTAAAACTTTCGATACAATAAAACCTGAATACCGCAATTTTAATTTTTCAGTTTAAACATCTTTCACCCAGTAGCTTGGGAGTGTAACAAGTACAGCCCCTCTAGATCTTTACTATTTTTTGAGTGATTTTTAGAAGCAGTATAGGTGTATTATCAGATCAATGTATGTATGTGAACACAGTCATCAAACTGAATGTTTGGTCCTGACCTAAATTTGCAAACCAGTGCAAATACAGCTGTGAGTCACATACTGTGTCTTTGTCATCTCTTATGTTTGAATGCAGAACCTGGAGTGATCTGTGTTTCTGTCTAACATATGTACTGTAGTACTGTGTGCAGGTAAAAGCTCACTTATTTGATACCCTCTGTGAAAATATAAATATATAATCAAATCTTTGCAAAGGGGCTTGAAGGGAGCCATCTAAGCAGATGTGTACTCAGCTGAGTGCATGGTTAAACGTTTCTTGAAGCAAGTATTCATGTTTTGGAGCCATAAACCATTTGAAACTCATTATCTAACTTGATCTTAGTCTTGTAGATGAATATTGACCTTTGCAGATTTTGGAATGAACAAATCAATGCTGCTTCTCTTTGGTTTAGTTAATTTTGGTATTGGGTTTTTGTGTTTGTTTGTTTGTTGTGATTTTTCTGATTTTTTTGGTTTGTTTAATTTTTTTGGAGGGCATGGTTTTGTTTGTTTGTTTTTGTTGTTTGGTTTTTTCGTAGAATAGAACAACATATTTGGGACCTGCTGGTCCTTGTCTAAATTAAAGGAAAGGTGATAATGTTTTATTTTTTATTCAGTTGTCTGAAGTTTGAGAACTAGTAGCAGACTTAGTTCAGAAAGAAAATCTTTATGGCTTCTTTGCCTTGTTTTTTGCCCTTGGAGTTTCATCAGTAAGTTGCAAAACGTGGATGCTGATAACTATCAGTGAAAGGTATAAGGAACCTTTGGAGACTGTGTTACTGGTAGTGGAGGATTTTTGGAACCTATATGGTGATAAACTTTACTAGCTGTTTCAGAAACTTCCTGCAATTAAAGCAGTCAGGAAAAAATGTTATGTTTCCTGGAATCTAGCTTTGAGCTGGGTGTAACAGACTGTGGGTGGAATCTCCATTATTACAGAACCATTAGGATGCTTCCTCAGGTTAAGGCTAAGGGTTGTCCTGAGGCAGAGGAAGCTTTGGAACATGTTTTCAAAAATGTACTTTTGCAGTCATCAGCATGAGTTTGTAATGCTTCTTCCTTTTCTGTACAGCATGTGTGTCCCTGGTTACTTTCTAAAATTCTCTTCACAACTCTTTTTCTTAGTGTTGGGAAGCTCAGTGTGAACATTTCATTTGTCTTGAGTTGAACAAAGGGGTTTAAAGGTTTAAAATGTTGACTTTCTGAAATCTGCTGCTCATGATTGATCCATGTTCAGATAGTTTGGTTTCCAAAAGAACCAGTTTAGCCTCTGTTATTAAACAAAATATTTTGGTTGATAGTATTTAATGAAACAAATGGCCTCCATATGGACCTTAGTAATATGTTTGCTTCCTGTCCAGGGCCATGGATGTGCTTCAGTCCTGGTTAGGTCTGGTCTGGGGGCTTAAACAGTCACTCTGCCTGTCTAGTCAGGCTTTACTTTGTCCTCTGGATGAAAGCACCATGTGGGGCATGAATTGTGAAAGTACATTTTTTGAGGTTTTTGTTTTTTAAATTGTTTGCTTCAGTATAATAATTTGTAGGTTACAGGTCAATGATGACCATCCCATAATTGCTGCCTACAGGGAGCAAAGGGGACTGATGACACTTGTTGAGACATCAGTAGGTTGCGTTGCTTTTTGGCACGTGCTGAGTTCTGCTTGTATTTCCTGTTACATGCTCAAACTTCAGTTTTATAAGTGAGCTTTGAAATAATTGCATTAAGTTAGCATAAGTGTTGTAGTACATACTAGCAGTTGAAGTAAAATTAATATGATAACAAAGTAGGTGTTGATTTCCAAGAACTGACGTGTCTAATTTTTTAGAACTCAGTTCAGACTATTTTTGCAAACTCCAGTTAGATGCAATCTGTTTATGAAAAATAGAATGTGCATAAGAATTTGCAGGGGAGGAAAAAACCAAACCTGCTAGGGTGTTTAAAAAATATTCGAAATAGGTTAAAATTAATTACTTCTATCTTATATAGGGCTTTCTGTCTGGCCTTTTATAAAGCAGGTATTAAAAATAATTCAGAAATGATTGCTATTAAATATTCTCTATTGACATGTTTGATCTCTTACTGGCCAAGAACCAGAGAAAGTTTTCTTGGGACCTACAGGTCATTAGACCAGCAGCACACATCTAAATACTTGTATGAATACTTCGGTGCTTGCACTAAAAAGTTCATGTGCCAATTGCATTAAATCATTCTCTCTCTTTCAAAAAATTTCTTACTGCAGTTCCCACTGGGGAGAAAACCCATCCTAGAGCTGCAGAGTTCTATGTCATATATCTTTTTATTAAATTTTGCAAATACTAAAACACTATTCTTCTAAGCTCAGATGCTTAAGGTGTATGAGAACTGCAATTTAAACAGATTTTTAGTGCAGTGAGGCATATAGAAGGTAGTATTCTACTGAACACCTCAAAATTGATTTGTCTTCAATAGTTCTGTAAGATATTAAAAGCACTATGAAGATTGATTACCTGGGCTATTACAAAATAAATCCTACCATTGCTGCAACCATTACAGCACCTTTTGTAGATGTGTATGGGAGGAGGGAAGAGTCTTTGGAAAAATTTGAGATTGCTGTGGTAGAATCTTTTTCTCTGGGGAATTGTGAGATAATCTGCCTTCAAGTTAAGCATTGGCAAGAATAATTATGAAACAAATATTGCTAGGATCAAATAAGGTTCATCTTGACTCTAAATGAATTTAGGAATAAAATAGAAAAACTACACTGTCTGTGAGTCTTACCTGTTGTTTAAAACTGTTTCATTTGTGTCACAGTTGCCAGTCCTCAACTTAAAATGTTTGGAGAAATCTGGAAATACTGAAATCTTTTTACCTGATGACTATCCTAGTCAAAACCTTGAGAACTGAGGTGTAAAATAAATACAATAACTACACCAACTTTTCCACTTGGGTGAAGTCAGGCCTTGCAAACCTAGTACCTTCAGAGGAGAAGGAAGAAAGGATCTGTAGGCGAGGGAGGGGATGAATAAGGATTTGCCAAGAGAGAGGATGAATGAGGGCTGGTCTTTTAACAACAGAAGGGTTATGGGGCATCAAAGGTAGTAGGTGACAGGTTCAGAGCAAGCAAGAAGAGAGGGGCATCACACTGCAAAGTTCTTTATTGTTGGGTGTTATGGTTGCAAAATGCTTACTTGGCTAAGGGAGAAACCTGGATGATTTTGTAGAAGTCTCTGAGAAGTGCAAAATACATTACAGCCACCTCTGCTCAGAGCTGTTACAAAGCTTTGAACACTAGAGAGAGATTTGAGAAATATCCCTATGTGTTTTCCTTGTTCTATCACCTTAAGGTGTTAGTGTTTCTCTGCTGTCAGTCAGGATACTGGGCCAAACCTTTAATTTTGCCTGGACATTATCTCTGCTAAAGTGACATGGATGTGAATAACATATATAAACTATACAGATCCTCATAGCAGTAAAGGAAAAAGTGTTCTGTGCAAAACCAATACCTGATTTGGGGAACAAAAATTTTTGCTAATTTTGTACTGGACCTTATTTCTTGATGTTTTATGGGACTGTCTTAGCCTGGCTCAGCTGCTTCTCTGTAATGCTGACCAGGGCTTGAGATCAAAAACTTACCTACACATGTGTCTAATATGCTAAAAGAACACTTGTCATTTGGGCAAAAGGACTCTTTTGGGCATTTACAGCTTTGGAATGAAGACTAGAAAAATACTTATATGGAGAAAGGATTTTAGAGTGTGACTGTATTAATTTAATTTAATATTGAAAATTTGAAATACTTCTGTTGCCTTTTTGAACAAAATATCTTAATGTAAAGAACATCTATTCACTAAAAAAAAAAGGAGGTAGGAGAGGTGGGTGCATCAGAATAAGTTCATAATAATCTGACACTGATAATTTGAGTTTGGAATGTTACTGGGTCCAAGTTGTTTTGGTAAAACATGAACCTGTTGGCACTTGAAAATCCAGTTAGTTGTACATTTGGAATTATTTAAAGAATCATCATCTTACATGTTTGTTCTTTACCCTTTAATGAGCAAATCAAGCAGGTAATTTCACATCATTCTAACTTATGCTCAAAATCAAGTTTCTGCCGCCTTTCATTGAAAATGACTTTTTTTTTCTATACTAAATTTGCAGTTCTGGACAAGTTAGGAAATACAAAAAGCTGTTTTTAAAAACAAGAGCTGCATTTGAAAAGCATTACAGTTTTCTTATCTGCATAACCTTAAAATGTATGTGGGATGGTGTTAAATACATGCTGGAAAATACATGAAGTGAAGGTTCACAGTGTGCCACCGTTTTTGAGAGACAAAGTACATATTTCTTTGAGTTTACAATTTTAACTTTTTAAGTGCAGTAGATGTAACATGCTCTGGGAGGTCTGCAGTCAGGTTGGAGTTCACAAGAACTGTAATAATAGCACCTTCCTGCAGAATAAGGCTATAAATGAAGGAAGAGTAATTCTTGAATAAAAAAATTGAATGGTATGCAGTTGGTAAGACTAAACCATGTTTAATAGGATCATTGTCTGTTTTGTTTACTTGCAGAATCCAACAGCTGTTTGAAGAGATATTAGGCAATAGCAGGCAATTGAAATGGCTGTCTTGTGGGTTAATGCTGCAAATAGTAACTCCCACATCATTGTCCTCCTTATCAAACCCCATAGCCAACACCATGGAACATCTGAGCTTATTGGACAACCACATCCCTGGTAATACCACTCTTATCACTGCGGTTGAATTGGAGCGCTTTGTGAACCTGCGTTCGCTCGCTTTGGATTTCTGTGATTTTACAGCTGAGATGGCAAGAGTCCTGGCTGACAGCAACCATGTGCCTTTGCATCGACTGTCTCTCCTGGTCCACAGTGTTTCCATAATGCACAAGTCATTGGACAATATGCCAAAAGATGAGAATTGGCAGGCGCTGACTCGCAACAGCACTAATCTTCGGGTCTATATAATGGCTTTTGATGTCAAGAGTGATGATATGTTAAGGATTCTTAAGCCCAGTATCCCCCTAGAGAGGATTCACTTTGACAGCTATGTCACTTGTGTTTCAGGGGCTGTTGTTGACCTCATATCCAGGCAGTATGACAAGTTCCTCACTCATTTTATACTAATGAATGATGTGATAGATATGTCTGCCTTCCCAGATCTCAGTGACAACCGGAATGAAGATCCACTTGTCTTATTAGCCTGGAGGTGCACAAGACTGTCTCTCCTAGCTGTTCATGGTAGGTAACACATTGCATGGGCGTAGTATGTGACTTCTAAATACTTACAACCCAATCATACGGTGTGATTTAGTGGCATGTTGTTCAAAAGGCTGCTGCACCCTTGCTTTACATGCTATTGTTGAAGGTGTTTATTGTATATGAGTTTTAAACATGCTTGTATCTTACTAACTTCTGTTGAGAAGTCACATAGGGTTTTATTAAACTCCTCACAGAAATGAGGATAACTTAAGAAGTGAGCATTCCAGGATGCTTATCCTACAAGTGGTCTGCAGAGTGCAAGTTCCATTAAGTGACTGGTTGTGTATGTGAACTGAAAACATTTACTGTTTTTCTGTGAGCTCATATGCTGGCAGGATTAGATGATTTTGCTTCCTGTTTGTAAAATAACACGAGTTAAGTGCCCCAAAGCTGAGAGGAAGAAATTTGTTACCAGTTTGCTAAGACTACCAGCAGATGAAGGCTGAAAAGTATGTGGAGGAGGTTGCCTCACTGAGTGCATTGATTTCACCAGTAATACCAGACCTAGGTTTATCCCATCTATTTATTTGCTATATAGTAGCAAATTACTTTTAGAATTTATTCAGCTCTGTCATCAATAGAGCACTTGGTGGTAGAAGTTACAGCAGCCTGGCAAATTTTAAGGCACCTGAAACTGAAATAATGCAGGATAATGCTTTTTTGTTTGTGCTGGAATCAGCTTACCAAGACCAAGTTTCCTGATGCATGAAGGAGTTAAGTGATGACTGTATTGTGTTGCATAAGAGTGAATGTGTTTCCTCAGACTGCTTGGGGGAGTAAGGCTGCAGTTATTCAGTACAAACAGGAGACCTTCAGCAGCAGGAGGTGGACATTCAGATTTCTATCAGTTGAACTCAGAAGGTCCTGCTGTATTTGCTCTTTTTTTTACCTCCTGTGGTCTTTTACTGAAAAGTCATTGCTGGGGATGGGAGAGGCATGGTCAGTTCAGCTGACTCTCCTTAATAGTTTCCAGGTGAGACAGATTTTGGATACTGGTACATAACTGTACCAGTCTAGGTATGGATTTTAGCAGTTTCCTCTTAAATTTGGATATGTGTTTGAGGACCTTTAATTTTTTTTTTAAAATTGTGTTACCTTAAATTATCCTCCTGCTACAGAAAAGTCCTCTAATATATTACTGAACTTTAAAAGCTTGTGAAACATCTGAACATAAGCTAGTGTAAGTATTATTTAATATCAGCATATGTCTATTCAGTAGAAGGTATTGGTAATTAGCAGAGCATTGGGAAAGCAAACATCCTTTATGCTTCTGTCTAGCAAATGGTTGTTGCTGCTTCACCTTGCTTTGGAGAGATGCTGTGTCTGCCTGTGTGAGAGAATGGCCAAATACCACCTTGCTGTTATGTCAGCATTCAGATTCTTTACCCTTCTTTTCCCCCTCCTTGCAGCAGAAGCTAGCTAAGCTGCATGTAAAAGCTTCCTGATCTTTTCTAAGCTGTGGACATAACTTCTCCAGTACTATACTGCAAGCATCATTCTTGGAGAGTAGTAACTGTAGGAGGAACCCTATTAGGAAGAAATACCCAGAATGCTGTGATACTTCAGTACAGCCTCTTATCCTCATGCTTGGATTCTCTGAGGTTCACCAGATGATGTTTTCTGGCTCCACTTGTCATATTGTACTGTCAGGTTTCCGTCAGGAAAAGAAGGTGGTTTTGTTCAAGGTGCCATAATCTGCCTGAAGTGCTCAGGTTTCTTCTTCTGTCTCCTGAAGTGGTTATTCTTCAGTTTCCAGTGCTTCTCAGGCTTTTGTGTGTGTGTGTTTATGTGTGTGTTTCCTCTTCTGGTATTAGTTTGCTTTTGAAAAAGCTTTGATTTACATATAATTTTGGCTGCCACTTGTCACTGACCGAAAGATGAAGGGGATAACATATGTTGAGAACCCTTTATATGGGATGCCTAGAGATTGTCTTTTGTGGGATGTCATTATCTTTCCACTAAGGTGGCATGTCCAGGAGCCAGAGGAAGGCGATGTTAAATACATTCTTGCAGAACGAAGAAAGGATGTAAAGAGTATGTGGCCATTTGGGATGGGATGGAGACAGTAGGATACTCATATGATCTGGCACTGTGAAAAAAAAGCATGGTCCATCTGTAAGAACAGAGGCCTTTTTTATTTTTTCTTTCTCCTTAAGGAAAGGTTACTTCCACATGGACTTTTATGACTTTGTGTTACAAACCTACTGGCAAAGTTTTATTCTGTCCATGAGCAAAACTATAGTTGGAATTTTTGCTAGCAAGGAAGAAAAAAATTACAATGTGGTCATGGTAAATTTGTTCAGTGATACCAGTAGTGAAGTGATCATTTCCTCTTACCTCTGAATACTTAGCTGGACAGAGACTTTTTGGCAGCTAGGAGGTCACTAAGAAATTTCAGGCACAGCTTTTGAAAGGAGAGTTAATTTAAAATGAGACTAAATTTGGAATAAGATAGTTCCAGTGCATAGAGGATCTCACCATGAAAAGTTACAGCAAAAGCCATGTACCTGATCCCGTGATCATAAAGGGGTTTTGTGTGCAGGGCTTTTTTTTTTCCCTTTATTCTTGCACTTGCTTTCGAGGATTTCTTTGGTAAGTTCCTTTACAGTCAAGGTAACAGGGAGGTGTTGTGAGCTCCCTCATGTCCTGATAGGAGAGTGTCATCATACTGGGAGGAATTTTCCATTGAGTTTAATGTCCTTGTTAAGGAAGGGACATTGAATTAAACTGCCTGAGTTAAGACAGCTTCATCTTCTGTGGACAGTTGTGTTGGAGGTGAAGTATCCAGCAGATGAAGATTGTGGGAATTCATTCATTCCTAATGGTTGATATACCAGAAATGAGCCTTACAGATGTGTGCAGACTTCTTTGTTGAAAACATACCCATACCAACATAGACACAATAGGAAAAAAAGAAAAGAAAATAGAATGGAAATTTCTTTTCTATATTAATTTGACATATTTTCTTCATTCTCTGACTATCTATTTTATTTTGATACATTATGATGTAGAGCATGTTAACTGCCTTGTTCGAGGACCAAACCACAGTTAGCTTTTACTTCTCAGCAGTTTAGCTTTCCCAGTTCAAATACTGTGCAGCCTGCAGCTTTACTTGGAACCTACTTGGGCATCTCACCAAGAAGCTTAGCACCTGTGAGAATGATGATGAAGGCAGAAATGAGTCTTTCCTTTTGCAGTGGAAGGACTGATTTGGCAGAGCTCCCCAAAAGGGAAGTTCCCAGACCATCTGTGGTTGCATCTGAATAGGGAGGCACTCTGCATTTCCCTTAGCTAGGGCACAGAAAGCTTACAGGTAACTGGGGAGTAGGAGGTTTTAAAGAGGAATGCTAATGCATGTATAATATGAAGCGAGGGAAGCTTTGTAATTATGTTTTATCTCAGACAGAATAACAAGACACATGCAGTTTATTTTATATGTATGTATATGTGTATACGTACACACACACATTGGAATGACCTGAGGAGGCTGCAGAGGCTTCTGCTTTGTGTGCCTGCTGACTTTTTGTTATACACTTCTTGCTTGTTTGGTGGTGGTTTGGGTTTGTTTTTTTTAATAAGTCTACTTTCTAAAGCAACAAAAGCAAATCTTTTTTTCTTACATAAGCAGAGTTCTAAAGCAGTCCTTTTATTCATTCTCTTAATTGATAACTCACTTTTTTCATTCTAATTTTGCTACAGAGTAGATCACAGGAGGTTTGAAATTTTATTTATAACTTACAGTAGTCCACTGCTCTGCAAGTAGGGGAAAAAGATCTAGAAAAGCTTGATGAAACTATCTGAAATATTTTTATACTTTCATATTCAGGGTACAAAATGGGAGCTTCACTACTTGAAACCAGAAAGCCCCCACCATGCCCTGGGGGAATTCTGCCAGACGGAACATGACAGAATAGGTTGGGAGAGATATTGGGATGGTCTGGTATTAAGTAGTACAGTAAGAAAATGCCTTGTAGGTAAATGACAGAACGACTTCATTGTTGTTTCCCCACAGGTTACACAGTCTGGGCTCATAATCTTATAGCAATTGCTCGTCTTCGTGGCTCTGACCTGAAAGTACTGGAAGTCACAGAAGAAAGCATTGAATTCGACCAAGGAGAACTGGCTGATCAGGATGTGGATCCAGTACACAATTTCATTGAGCAAGTATCTCTCGGGTTGGGTCGACCTTGGCACGCCGTCATGGACATAGAGCTGCTCAGTGTCTTCACTGAGCCAACCCGTCACTTTTACAGAGAGATGCAAAGCTTCAGTGAAGGCATTTAGCTCCTTATTTACAATTCCTGTGGTTACATATGCAAGTAGGGTCCTATTATGTTTTTTCGGTAGTGTGAATTAACCCCTTTTGTGCTGTGTTTAATCAGTATTAGCTATATAGAATTATATATGTGTATTCTACTTCTTGATCAAAGAACGTAGTCGGGTATTGGTTTAGAAGCTGAAAGTGGCAGTGTTTAGGGTTTTCACGGTTAATGGACTTGTCTACCAAACCTTGCAAAGATACAGCCAAAGGCTGTCTGAGGTTGCCGGCTAACTTTACTTTATTGAGTAACTGCATTTTGAATTATTTTGCTATTATATTGGAGTCCTGTGCTCGGGAGCCAACTGTTTTTAATACCCATATCCATAGCCCAGTGGATTTCTATGCTGTCATTGTGTGCTTAATCCGGTAGCATGCTACTTAATAGGCTTAAGGGACGAGAAGTCTATCCAGGGCTGTTCACTGTAAGACTCTTACCTTGCTTGATTTCGTGTGCAGGTTCTGCAGCATGGCTTAGCTCCATGGCGGCTCTCCTTAGCTGCTAAGCGGCGGTGTGAAACACTAGCGTTCAGGTTCCTGCACTCTCAGACTCACTCCATAAGCTGTAGTCTTTTGGATTCTTTGCAAACTCCTCCTTGTTTGTTCTCACGTTCTGTCATCTTCCTTAAAAGTTAGCTTTGGGCCAAAGTTTAAAAGGAAAAAGCAAGAAATGTGCGCTCCGGTGAGGTAAACGCATAACAGTGAAGATTTCAATACAAAGGTCTACACCTGCAAACAAACATTAGTCGTGAAATCCCTAACAACCAAGTCACTGGATTTTCTCTGTCAGCGCCTGTGTCAGCTGCCAAAGAATAGATTAAAAACGAAGAAGTGCCCACATGCTGGCAGGGGCAGGCCAACTTTTGGCCAGCCAGATACTGCTAGATTGTAATATATAAGGTCGAATTTCGACCTGTGGTACACAGCTGTGCTGTGGCTCAGTCAGCAACCTCAGAACTCTTAACAAACATGCACCTGTTTCACTGTGAATAGTGAATGTAAAGGAAGGAAAGGAAACAAATACAAAGCTTGTTCTATCACAGGTATGAGCTGCTATGATGCATGAAGAACATTCCATGAAGTATGTTTTAAAATCTTGTTATATCTGAGAGGCTTTAGAAGCCGATGTAACTGTTTCAGGGCAACCGCGGTACAGACGTGGTCTCTGTGAGACTTCCACCTGACCCCAGTTTTAAGTGGTACGAATGTTGTGCATTTAATGTTTAAAGGACAGTCTGCAATAATAAAGTAAGTGGCCAACGTGGGTGCCCAGCAGTGCTGAGACCTGGCTGCTATATTGTAAGCTTTGGAAAACACAATTTATGCAACAGATGTCCAGATATGATTCTATTTATGGAAAAAGTTTATATGTGTTTTACAAATGGTTTTACCATCTTATATTAAAATGACCTTTTGACAGGTGTGCGCTGTTTTGTCTCCAGTGAGCACATACCATGCGGATTTTATATGTACATCAGTAGAGTGAATCCACTGGCACAGTGTGTGTATATGCCAGATGTGGTGAGATTTTATCTTATAAATGTGATCAGATTAAAAAAAAAACTCCTGACAGAAAATGTAAGGAAACCAGCTGAATGTTTGAATTGATGACTGATGTTGTATGGTTTATGTTAAATGTTATATTCTTTTAATCAATGAATAAAGCATTAAAAATTGATCGCTGTATAAAATACTTTATTGTTATCAGCATGAAGATTTTTAGAATTAAAATGCAACATCGTTCATAAGATGTGTATAACTAGTAGCTCCCATTGTGTTTAGGTCAGCAGAAAAATCTAAAATAAGTCACACAGAATTTTTTTAAAAATTTGGCTGAATTTTGTCAACATTTTTTGGGGTGGTGGAGGAATGGGAAGGATGCTTTGCTAAAGACCAGACCAGTTAGCACAAACAGTATATCATTATATGACCTATTAGACTGATACAGTAAACTGTGGATTGTAGAATATAGAAGACTATTTTTGAGAAATTACTGCATCAATTGCTTAAATCAAAATCTGATGTGCTCAAGAAAAATGTGTAGTACTTCTTTGGTGTCCCACTATTAAATAGATTATGAATACCTGCAATGCTTCAGTTTGACGTTTTATCCGTACTCAGAGTACGCAGCTGTGCCTTCTGAATGAAAGCTGCAGATGTCTGGTCAGCTGTTGGAGAGCTGCTGTGCCCTGGAGGGGCTGGCTGTGCTGTGAGGCTTGTCAGAGTGGCTGGTCAGTGTGTGCATGCCAAGCACGGACTTCATTCGAGCTTCTGAACTTCACGTTACGATAGCCCAAACCGCTGCCAAGCGTGCAAATGGCACTGCTTGTCCAAGCAGTTTCCTACATCTCCCAGGTTTGGTAAGCAGGATCGTTTGCCAACGTACTGAAGAGACGCCGTGGATAATAAAGATAAGGTAAATACAGTTACAGCTTTTCATCTTCCACTGAAGTGAAATACTGGGACTTGTCTTGCTGCCTTTCAGGCTTGGCCTCAGGAGGGAGGTTTATGTAGCAGTTTAATCTGATGGTGATTGCTCAGCAGCATGTGAACCTGAAGTTTGGTTGTGAAGGGTTCAACAATTCACACAGACAAAGCCAGAAACAAATAAAGCAAATTCTGTGTCCTCTGGTTTAAACAGTCACAGAATGGTAATTTTTTCTCTGCAAGCTACTGCAGTTTATGGGTAACTGCCTTAGGGGTAACTGCCTTACTAAACAGTTGGGAAGTAACCTATTTGCCTTCCCGTTGTATAAACATGTTTTAAATCTGTTGATCTAATCTATTTTCTGCTTTGTTTTAATTAACTTAATCTTGAAAGATGACATGAGGAGCAAGAGAAGCAGCCCACTTGACTACAGCAGAGAGATGTGCAGCCCTTTCACTCGCTGCAGTTGCAGCCAGAGCTGGCTCTTAGCAATGGCTGTCATTGTTAAAGTTTTCCAGGTCTGATTTTTTTCATACAGCCTGAAGTCTACTCACTGGGTTTGGCTTGTGTTCAGGGAAGAAGTCCATGTACTTAAAACAGATGGATAGAATCTTCCTGTCTTGCAAATTATAGGGAGTCCAGTAAAGCAAGAGTGTGTGGTGAAAGCTGTAACTTGAGCTGTGCTGGAGAAATGCACCCCTGATTTTTGTCCTGTTTTAGGAATAGATAAACGTGGAGTTTGTTGTCTCTGCTTGTATTTTCAGCAGTAACCTTTATTAGTGATACCAGGATGAAGGGATTCAAGCTGAAGTGATTTGGAATTGTTAGGAAGTTAAGATGGTCTTAATATTCTCTTACATTTGGAGTGGGACCTTGCAAACTATTGTGAAATTACTTTGAACTTGCGTAATCTCAAAAGGAATTTTACTTTTGTTGTTTCTTTGTATTTCCTGAAGAGATGGTAATGTCAAGTTAGTCTTTTGCATTGTAGGTTCAGCTGCAGGACACAAGACTTCATCTGTCAAAACTGGGCTGCTTATTCTTTTGGGGCTGGGTGGAACAGGGACTTCCCCACATACACTTTGTGTGACCTTTCTACATTTGACAGGTTACCATCTACCTGCTTCCTATTGCATAAATCTGAGCTTGCTTCCAAATTTGCAAATAAAATTTTGGACTGCTACTGGGGAGGGGAAGAAAAGTCTCAGATGACACCATTCTCTCTGCAGCATGATCCAATCCATGCTTTTCCTGCATTATCTTAGCCTAGTTGTCTTTTCTTTTGCCTGCAGCTTTCAGTACCATTGTGGGCATAGACTTTTAGTGGAGGAAGACTTTTTCAGTTAACTTAGAACAAATATTTAACCCACATGGAGAAAATACTGTGTTTGCTCAGAAAACATAGATACATTCATAGTTTAGTTTTTGCAGCTGCTCAGGTGAGTTGGGCAAGGAAAGAAAAAGGTTTATGGCAGTGTTATCAGCCCAAGATTTCTGTGCTATCTCCTGGTTCTCTGTGCAAGGCTGTATTTGTCAGTTCTGGTTGTTCCTAGGCTGAGGACAAGGTTAAGGGTAAAACCCAGTAATTCCTTTGAGAATCCTTGTGAAGTCTCTCAGGAAACTCATAGCCATCAACTAATTGGCTAAAAGTGATGCAACAGCCACATTAAACTACATGGTTAATTTAACATAGATGATGCTTTAAAATGTCTGTTGTCAGAATCTGTCATTGAATTGCTGGAGTACAAAAGCTTATCTAAATGCTTTGAGGGCTAAACTAAAAGAGAAATGATAAATTGTAGGAACAAGGCATGGAAGAGTTCTACAGCAGGAAGAAGCCACTGTGGGAATAATGGTAGGAGCAGGAATACTGAGCTAAAAGAGAAAAATGTTCCCTTGGAAGACTTGACCTGAGCAATTACAAAAAAAAAAAAGTGGGCTGGAGGATTTTTTGGTAACTTTTAATTATGGGGTGTGGTGGCTGCCTTTACATTGAAGCCTGAAACTGTGTTATGTGTGCATGCAGGCAGAGAATGGGGCCTGGTGCTTGAACTGCTGCTGAGGTGGGGCTTTGCTAAAACCAATTTGCTTTTTTATCTTAGAGGGTCCCTTACCCAAATGACTGCACTGAGTCCTCACATGGTTTTCAAGTTGAAGCCAAACTGTCAGAACAGCCACCAGCTCCCAGCAGAAGACCTGAGACTGCACAGGTGTCAGTAAAAGCAGAGTTTGGCTCTGTCCAGATCCAGCCTGGCACTGGCCAGCCCTGCCCTGGCTGCAGGGGTCACTGTGCCTGCTGGGACAGCCACTCCTGCCAGGGAAGCATCACATGGCAACCTTGCCTGCAGAGGTGCACGAGGTACCACACCAACTGCTTGTATAGACACAAACTTACTAAGGCTGCAGTTCGCCACTTCCTTCTTGTACTTTTTAATTCTACTTTTGTTCTGCCCAGCATTTTCCTAATGCTGGTGTTAAAATCTGAAGCCTAATAAACTGATTTCATGTTGAGACAGTAAAAAACACCCCTCCTATTAGTTTGCTGCAGACAGTCTTCAAAGGCAAGGGCTGGGCTGTGCTGGAGCATGTCCTAGCTATGACTCCTTCCTCCCAGGCCATAAAACCCCCCTGGACGCAGCTTCAGTAAACACGACTCCACTCCAGCTTTTGAAGAGTGAGGGGAGAGTTGCTCAGCTTTTCTGCTGCCTCTTCCCCCTCAGTGTCCTGGCAGGAGAACTGTCACATTGTAGAGGCTGAGAGTGGAGAATCATAGTTAGTCTTCACCTATCTATTACAGCATGTTACCAGTGACATTGCTTTCATTTTCTGTCGATTTTTATTAACTTTCCATTTGTTTTCACATCCTATTCATAAAGCAGCAAGCATCACTTTTGGCATGCAGAGAGACTCCCTGTACAGCTCAACCAGGACAAAGCAGCTGGACTTTTACAATAAGGTTCACATGATTTAATTTTGTACACCTCTGAAGAGACTACTCAAGTTAGAAATACTTAATTTAAAATTACTATTGTACAGTGGAAATCACTTATTCACAATATTCATAGTTATTTAATTCTTTATTTACAAAATACTATCCTGAGAATTTTCTCTATTAAGCTTCAATTTGAGCGAAGTAGTTTGTATAGACCTAAGTAACAAGGGTTACTTAACATGAGGAAAAATGCCAGTAGGAGAGCACAAAACTGGTTCAGGACATTCCCCAAATGACTGTCAAGTCTCCTGCTGTTGTTCTGGTTCTACAGCTGATGGATTTGACTGAGGTGGTTCAACTCTATTTTCAGGAGGAGGTGGTGGAGGCAAAAATCCAGGTCGTTGAGGTGGATAGTGAGGATAAGGTCTCATTGGAAATGGATTTCTTACTGTGAGAGAATCAGAGTAATCCAGTTAATATCAATCACAAAATAAACCTGTACACCTGCTTCTCTCACTGCTCAGCTGGGCCTGCCTAACTAGAAGTCACATGTCAGGAGCCAAAGAGACAGAGATTCCAGGAAAAAGGAGGGCAAAACCATCACTTTTCTCAGCAGTTACCTGCAACAGTCTCAAAGCAGGCAGCTGGCCACTGCCAGCTCCTGGGCTGCTGCTGCCAACATCCCCTTCAGTCTGCCACAGCAACCCTTCCCTGCCACACCTTAAGAGATTTTGGCAGATAAATGGCTTAGTTCTTCACACATACTCAGAGAACAGCAAGAGTCAGAAAGAAGCCCTGCAGTCTGATACTTATATCTTGCTCCAATCATGCAAACTCCAAGGGAAAAAGAGTTGTTTTGGGACTGTCCCTTTGCACACCTCAGAGCCAGAGGATGAAACTTTTAAGAATTATGTAAGATGCAATTTCATAGGAAGAAAAGGATTAAGGTAACCACCTACTTGCTTTCCTACCCCCAAAAAGAATCCTTTAAATGCTGAACAGTACATGTAGATGTATCTTCCAGCCAAAGCTACTACTTGTAAAAACATTAAGATGAGCTGTTGTGAAAAAGGAAGTGTACAACACAATGATCCTTAGCCAGAAAAGATGCTCCCTGTTGGATGAATTGAGAAGCAGCATGTGCAAATATGTACACTCCTCCCCACTGTGGCAACTCCCCACCTGCACAAGGCACTCACGTTCAGGCCCCTGAAACAAACTAAACAGTACTAAAGCCACGTACTTGGCAGCGGAGGGCGCGGGGGCCCGAAGTCTCGCACTGGAAAGCACTCCCGTGGCCCATACATGCCAGCAGGAGGAGGGGGAGGAAAAGGAGGTCCTCGTCTCAGGAAAGGTACTGGTGGTGCTCTAGGATCCACAGGCATCAGAGGAGGTCTCACTGGAGGGAAAGGTGGGGGTGCAAACCCTGAAGTGACAGCTTCACTTTCAGGTGCCAGCGACTGATCAGGGAGCGAGTTCTGCAACACAAGGAGACCAGGGAAGTTAGCAGAGGGAAAGGGAACATCTCCAGTCCCATCAGGCCCACTTTCCTGGAGGTGTGACACTAGCTAAGGGCTAGTTCCAACTCTGCCTTAGCTGCAGCATAATCCTGAGCAAGGCTATCTATGTGTACTGACCATCCACTTGACCACAGTTTCATCTTTTGGGATGTAATTAATTTTCAACATTCATTATATTAGTGGTCCATCAAAAGTAATTCACCAGACAGTAAGTGCTGTGATAAAGTATACATATAATTTTATAGTTTGCATTGCAGAGTGCAATACAATGTGACCAATGGACTACAGACAAATGTTTCTATGTTTTCTGCAGAAAATTAAAGCTTCTTTAAATCAAGCTTCTCTTTAGCTACTTACGCCAAGGCTGGAATGATCCTTCATCCCGTCTCCACCTGGTTCTGTTCGTGGACTGTGTTCTGAAGATGTCTGTCCATCTGTATGCAGAAGTTAGCAAGGTTACTCAGTGCTGATCTCTCTCCACCAATTTCAGTATTTTTTTATAAAATCAGGATAGACAGGGAACAAAACCAACAGCAAGCAGCAGTTCCATTTGCCCCTCCCTCAGACTAACAGTTTATTTCTTTGGTAAGCCCCACACTGGGAATGGCTGTGCTATGATATGCTCTTGGCACAGAGCTGGACACCAATCCTATTCAACTATGACAAAAATCAATTCCCTCCTTGGCTGACAAATATCAAGGAGACTTCCAGAACTACATCAGTTTTGGAGGAGCAGTCAGAAATAATAATAATAGAAATATTAATAATAACAACAACAGCAACACAACGATGACAACAACAACAATCCTCTCATTTGCCTTATTTACTTTAAAAGTAAAGAGAGAAATGGAAACTTCAGTGTTTTTACTTTTAAACTTTGCTGGGAACAAATATTTTCAATAACAACTGGAGAAAATTATTAAAAGGAATTGTCAGGGAGTAAAATCTGACCGGATATAAATATACTAAATATATACACTAAATACACTTTCTTTAAACAAACAAACAACCCCCCAAACCTGGGATTTGAAAAATATTGCCTCCTTACACCTCAGCTTGAATAGAGATGATTATACTAAAAACCAACAAACCAAAACAAGACTTCTAACTAGTGACAGAATTTTTATGTACATGTTGTATTTCTACTCCTTGAAAGCAAACAAAGCTTCTTTCTCAATGGATAGGTCTTTTCAAAAACTCTGAATTACTGGTCTTAATCTAAAACATTTCAACTCCTATGTCACACAGAGAATATTCATGCCTTGATATTTATGTTGCATAACATTTTCCATTTTAGGTCCTTGTGAAGCTCCTCTCAAACTCTGTCAATCTTTAACTCTTCTTTCTGACGAAGTTTCCTGCTCCAGGTACCTCCTCAAATGAAAAGTTTTATAATTTGCCACCTCAGCTTAGGAAAATCCATATTATTTTGTTCACTTTAAAGAATATTTTCCTAAGAAACATCTTCCTAAGAAACACAACTCACTAAATTGAATGAGTGGGAGCCTTGATTTCAGTACTCTGAGATAATCTGATGTTCTGAAGTCAGATGTACTGGATGGGCTGTTTTTTGGTGGTTGTTTTTTTAATCGAAGGGGGTTTTTTTGTGTTTTGGGTTTTTTTACAAATACTCACCCAAGTCTAGTGAAATGATGTGTCCCTAGAAAGTAACACTCCCACATGCTTAATGACTCTGAAACAGTGGCAACATTATCTAAAATCCAGTTTCCATTTAGGTGGTTTTGAATTGCCCAAGCACTGAATACAATGTTTTTAAAAAATAAATTAATTGTTGCTCGGCAGTAACTAAAGAAAGGGGTAAAAAAAAGATGCATTAATAGTGCAAAGACCATACACCTCTCCTGCCCTTCAGTCAGCAGCCAGGTGCAAGAAGAAAGACCTCAGTGGAACATGAAGTATTACAAAGCAGAAGTGAGAGAAAGCAGAAGTGCAACAGACAGAAGGCCTGGCAAAGAGGGAAGGTCAGTAGCTGCACAGGGACAGAACTGTCTTCCAGTAAAGAACAATTCACTTTGAAACCTGAACCTTCAACCTGAAACTAAATTCAGCATTCCCAGTTCTCACACTGTGGCTCTCTCTCTGGCCAGAAATGGTGAAAGGGAGATGGCAACTTCCTCCTAATCCTGTCAGTAACTGAGTCCTGGGTGGTGAAGTTTCTGTTGGGAATTTAATGGCTTCATTTTGCTGACGAATCAGACACATGTGACTTACCAGGGCATTACATAAAGATGGAAAATGCTTAATAAGTACTAAGCTTTTAAGCTGTCAGAGATAATGTCTCAGTGACCAAAACTTTGCCTATGAGCTCCTGGCAGTTGCCAAGTGCCACAAACTAAAATGTACATAATTGGCCAATTCAAAACCAGTGGGTCAGTGAAAGGTGGGATTAAACTGGGGGCAACTGCACTGTGAACTACTAAAAGCTGCCACTGTAGTCAACAGTTTGAAGGAAGAGGTCTTAGACCTTCTACCTCTGTGCACCAAGCCAGTGCATACTTGAACATTTGGCTGTTTCTGTTTCACTCTGAGTCTAACTTTACCAAATGTGGCATGGAAATGCAAGTATGGGTTTGTGATGTTTTAATGCTGTGATGAAGCTTATGGGAAAGACTAAAACAGACTCTTAACCAGTTAGGAGTGGTTAACATATAGAAGAGTGAGGGTAGACCAAAAAAATACCTCATGACTGCCATTCACAGAATCCTGCCCACCTGACAGCAGGGAGGGCTATTGCTCCAATAGGGAATGGTTACATCAAGGCCAGTGGGTGTTAAAATGTTTTTTACAGGATGGAACTTCAGGTCTGTGGTAGCTAAAAACCTGTCCTCCTGCCACCACTTACTGTGCACCCTCACACTGGTATTTTCCATTTCAGAGTATCATGGAAGCAATTCCCACCTGTTTTATCAAAGGACTGAACATTGTAAGTTCGTAGTTCTGCTGGTCCAGAAAGTCTTCCAGTATTTGGAGGATTAGGGAAAAACCTTTCTTGTCTTCGAGCAGGAAGAACTGGATCAGGGTAAGGCTCACCTAACATTGAAGAAATCAGAAAAAAAAAAGGTATGTGAACATTTATTTCTCCCATTCCACACAATTTTAGACCAGAAAGATTCTCGGAGTATCTTACACCTTGTAAATATACAAAGTGTCTGTTAATCAGGGTGAGCAAACAAGTCTTATGTAACCCAGAGGAATCCCACCAACTACATCTAATAGCTTATGTTTCTAAAGAACCGCAAAAGAGAAAGTTCATTGATTTTTGGTTTAACATACAGCAGAATTTTGAAAGTTATGATTGCTTAAGTTATAAACAGTGGAGCCTTGGAACAACAGTTCAGCCTAGCAAAGAAGATTGAAGACAAAGTAAGGTACTATATGTTTTAAACCATTCTTAGGTAATAATGCTGTTTTCCATTATGTTTTATAGTGCTGTAATGTGTTTCCACCAACTTGCTGGCATCAGACCTAGTAACCTGTCATACAGCTACAAGACAAACTGTACCACTGAGATCCAAGGGCAAAGGTGGGCTAAGAACAAGAAGGAAAGGCCAAGGAAATCAGATTACCTCTCTGCCAGGTCAACAGACCAGACCTTCTCCATGAGAAACTGCATCCTGAGAGGACCTGGAGTTTTAACACCAGGCTTTCACACATATGTTTACTGCTTGCTGCAGTAATAACTGAGGTACCTTGATCTGTGTCAGTTACCTAAATTTTTTTTTTAAAGTTGTAATGTTTTTTCTTCTTTATTACAGGTATCCAGGAAAGTTCTCTGTCTCCTCAAGTTTTAACTTGAGAAATATCAGCAGATTTCTCTTTAACTCATCTCTGCCTTCCCTGAGTGGTAATGTACAATACAGATGTTTAGCTGAAGAAGTGAGAGTGAAGACTAATTTTGTTGCTGTTAATAATTGAACAGACAGTATCAACAGGAAAACGTGCCAGACAGGATGAATGTACCATGGTACTATTAATATGAATGAGTTTTTATTGAAAAACAGTATTTTTCAACATTACCTAGTTTTTATTTAAATTAATTAGAACTTTTTACTTCTTCTATCTCTTATTAACTATCCAGCCCAGACAGGTCTTTTGATGCACTAAACAAACTCCCAGTAAATGTTGAAACCAAATAGTTGGTTGTCCCTTGGTAATACCAATATGTACTTAAAAGATAGCAGAGAAGTGCCAAGTGAACAACACTGTTCAAGAAGAGGAAAAAAACTACTATTAAAAAATCCCAATTCAGCTGCATATGCAGGTCCAAGAAAACATTTAATATTTTTAAACCCAAAACACTTAAATATATTGACTGCAAGTCAGTAGCTCCTCTTTTCCATGGATACAGTAGCTAAGCAGAGTTTTTACCTGGTGGAGGCAGAATTATCCTGCGTTCTCTTTCCCAAGGAGGAGACAGGGACCCGGTGTCTGAGGGTGGTCTGTGGGGATCAGTTAATCTATCAGAATTCAGCTCTCTTTCACCACCAGCTTCGTACATGGCAGTTGGTCCTCTGGATCCTAATTGAAGAGATCAAGTAGTTACTCACCCTCGTCCTTTAAAGCCCTACTACTCCTCACTAAGTCTGGAAACAGTGAAACAAATCCTGGAGTGCCAAGGCTGTCAGACACAGAGGCGCTCCAGGCTCCACGGGACTCTCCAGCTGTTTGCTGAGGACTGGGTATGGCTACAAGAGGTGGTCAAAGGTCTTAATTCAGTAACACACAGAGGACCTGCAATGCTTTTGAAAAAACTACTAATTTTTCAAGTTTCAGTTCATTTGAACCAGAAACCAGTACCCTCATGATAAATAATCTTCTCAGTGATAAGGACCTGCTGCTCATCAAACTAAAAATTAGCATGCTGGTTATAAAACACCCATCTGCATTCAACACTCCTCTGGTTCTTTCTAATTCTTTATTCAAGAAGAGAACCCAACCAAAAAAACCAAACCAAACAACAACAAAAAAAACCCTCTAAGGCCAAGTCAACACATAATCAAGTGCAATAAAAACTGTAAAATGAGTGATTTTAGATTGCAAGCTTCCTTTAAACAGACTGGGTCTGAAAAATTAGAGAAATACTGAATTCTGCTATCATTCTCTACTTCTCCATGCTAAAATTCAACCTAAGACTTGAAGCCATTGTGTGTCTTGTGCACTGTGAGATAAGTACTATAATTGCACCTACTGAATTCCCACTAATTAAGTACAGGCTTCAGTGGGTGTAATGGTAAAATAAATTAAACAGTACCTTCTTTAATACCTGTAACAGATGCTGAACTTCACGCTATCATTTATCTACACTGCTTCCAACATCAAAAATACAAATGAAAGTATTTTGCTTCCCTGACAACCCATGCCACCCCAGCTTACTTTCACCTACTCCTGAATCTCTGAACTGTATTCCTTACACACAAACTTCCTGGTCCCTCCTATCAGTAGGGAAGAAACACTCTCCATGTATGATGGCAGCTTCAAATTTAGAACACAGGGAAGGGAAACAATTTTCTGAACCAGGAACTTTCTAGCAGCACAACCTCCAATAAAACTGCCTCATGTTTCTGACAACATTCTCTCACAGACTGTAGACCAATGAGATGGGAAGGGGCAGTATTCTTTGTTCAGAAAACTAACTGACTCTCTTTTACTTTAAAATTGTATTTATTTCAGCAGAACCCCATCCGTCCAAGAAATAAAAAATAACAGGTAAGTCTGGCTTTTCACTTTTCTTAATTTATGCTTCTAAAATTAATCCACTGACCAACCTACCAATAACAACTAGATTTCCAATTGTACTGCTACACATAAAACAGTTTCAGAAGCAAGCTGAAAAACAGCAAGAGTTTGTCCAATTAACTGTGATGTTGAATTGGTTGTTTTAATACTTTTTGTCACCAACAAGAGGAAAAGGTGTGACAGGTTTACAGAAGAGGAGAGAGAAATCCAGAATAGACAGATTTTCAAGTTTAAGAATTGTACCTCTTCCTCCTCCTCCACCTGGAAGCATAGGTGAAAGCCTTAAAGGACCCTCCAATAAAGTTGGAGGGGAAAGAAAAGCTCTTGTTTCAGATGAAGGCCGGCCCATTGGTGAGGGTCCATATGGGGAATGCTCTGGAACAGTTAAAACAAAATACTCAAGTTCACAATACTTAGTTTAACAAACTGTATAAAAAACTTCTCAGGTGAAGCTAAAAACTAAACTGTGAAACTGAAATGAAAATTGTGCTCCAATTACCATGTGTAACATATTCCCAGTCTACTCTCATCAATACTACAAATGCTCTTAGTTTCAACAAAATACTTGACATGACCTACAGTCACTTATGATCCAATTATTATCTTAAATTATTGGTATTTGTAAATACATATGGCCAAGATAGTTTTCAAACAATTAAATATGTGTGGTCTTGGGAAACAAAACCATAAACCAAAAGAATCAGGCTCTATTTTACAATTCATTACTGTACCTCTGCCAAATGGTCTCACTGGAATATCAAGAGCATAAGGATCTTTTTCTAAAAGTTCCAGTTTAAATTCTGCTTCAGTTAATCTGCAAGGAGACAACAAATAAGTAGTAAGTGACCAAGAAATGCAAAGTTTTATCAGACTACACTGTTTACTGCCAGGCTTTCTAGCTTTCTACCTAGCTGGTTAATGAAGCAAGGTATTTTATTCCCTAAATAAATAAGACAAAGGATGTCACAGTACTCTGAACATAAGAAATGCCTGGAAGTATTTCTCTATGCTTCTGTGTTTAAACAACTTCTGTAACTCAGAAGTTGAAGCTGCATTTTACAGGTCACATTCTTAGTACAACATCACTCTAACTGCACTCCAAATATTACTTAACCTCACACTGAAAGTTCCTCTCAACTACCACCACTTGATCTGCAAGTTCAGCATTAACTTCTGAAATAAGCTATAAAATCATAAGGTAACCATGACACCTGGTTGATACACTCTTACTTCAAACACACAAACAATACCCCCCCCCAACATTTGCATTCTACTACCACATTCTGCTTCTTTCCTGTGATGTGAAGTATGTCAATACTTCACATAGTTCCTAAGTTCTTACTTTCTTGCTTGTCATAATTAGAGGAAAGCTCAAGTAACTCCCTTTCTTTCAGAACTTGAACACTGTGATCTCTGTGCCCTATTTGGACCAGAATACATTAACAGAAAACATCAAACTGCCTAAATCCAAAACATGTCAAACCACATTTCTTTAGGAGTTGATGAGAACTGCACTTACTTTTGTCTGTTATGTGCATTTTCTTTTTTTATATCATTGAGATGTCTTTCAGCTGCCCGGGCTGTCAGCTTTGGGAAAAGACAAAAATGAGATGCTTAGATATTGCTATTTTTTGATTAAATGCTTCATAAATATGACAGTTCCTAGATTCAAGACATTCTATGTGAAGTGTATAGATTGCATTTTCACAAGATATGACTGGTTTATGGAGCCTTGCATATGTCAGCAAATGACACGAGCAGCTCTAAAACCCAAATTTTTGAGGAATGATAAGGCTTTCCTGCAGGTTCTTAAAACTTCAGAAATTAAATTCTCTGGCTGTAGCTGCTTTGAAGCACCTACAGAAAATTTAAAGTCTCAAATTCTATGGAAGAACGTTTTATTTTAAAATTAGATAGATAAAATCTCTGGAATTATGACCACAAAGCACCATAGCTTTTAGCAGGATTTTATCTCAGACATTCTGTGAAAGTGAAGAATGTATTAGTCAGGAGATATTTTAAATTTTCCTGTTTGGAAAAAAAAGGCAAAAATGAAGTGTAGAAACACTCTTAGGAAGCTGTCAATGGAACATACTGTTCCCACAGGACATAACATCTTCTACTCGTAGATAAAAGAAGTGAAGTACACCCAAAAAAAATACTGAAATGGCATTGAAACAAGGCCAAAAGCTTTCATTATTAGCAAAATGTCACACATTTGTTATATGGTGTCATGTTCTTCCAGCAGATTTATTGCTATAACAAAGGATACAGGATTATCATTCTACTGTGTTGCTAAGTATCCAGTTTAATTTTTCCAACTGTTTTATATAATAAAAATATTTTTAACATGCTTTTGTGTATTTCTGCAAGAAACCTGTATGTTTAAAAGTGAAAGGTTAGAGATAATTTAATAATAAAGAGAGATGATCTGTTTTTAGTATGAAACAAAAAGTAATAAAGCAAACTTTTCAAATAATGAAAAACGAAGATGCACAAAACTCGGAAAATTCAGTATTAGGGACTTACCCAATTATCATGAGCTTTTTTCTCATGTGAAGTAATCTGTGAAAGAGAGATTCATTATTCACCTAAACCCCAAAATTATGATTATAAGCTCTTTTTTATAAATTTAATGTGTGTGAGTAATTTATAATGAGACACCTAAACTGAGAATTCAACTTTTCAATAAAGTTATCTGGTGAACTCTGCTACAAAATCGTGTCAGTCAAAACCAGATGACATTAAGAGGAGGGAGGGGGAGGCAAAATCAGACACCCAAAAAAAGCCAAGCCAAATACAGCTCCCAGGCTAACAGCAAGTGGTATTCTATTCCAGTTGCAGTAACATCCCTCCCACATAGATGTTGTCACAAAGCACAAAATACCTGATTCTCGTAAGAACGAATGGTTCTCTCCAGCTCCTCTTCAAGATCCTTTGCTCGCTCTCTGTAACAAAATGAGGATTTATGATACTGTAATAAAATGTGCAGGAAAGTTCTGAATACAATAAACTCAATGGTAGCCACAGGGTGGAATTAACTTTTTTTTTCTAATCTAAAAGACAGTATTGTCACTTGGGCCCATGGGATACATAAAAATTATACTAACAGTGGAAATTCAAGACCATGTGTATGATGCCACCTTTGCTGCCAGCTGCCCTGTGCACAGCCTCTCTAGGTTCTGCACTCTCCCAGCAGGTGGGCCAAAGACACAGACATTGCTTGGTTATACTCAATTTACAGTATTAATATTCTCTATAAAATCCATGTTCTGAATAAATCAGGAAGAGTGAATTCTGTCTTCCTGAATGAATATTGAAGAATATCCACAAGAAAGAATTCATCTAATTAAATTCTTCAGGAAGCACTGATCACTATTATTCAGTTAGGCCTAATACTCCCATAAACACTGAAGTAAAATGGCAAATATACATTATATATTGAAAAAATAGGCCACAGTTAGAGAAAATGCAGAAAAAACCCCAGAGGTACACAGCTGGTGTAAGAAAAATAAGAGCAAAGCAGTTAAAAAGCAGCTACAGCAAATACACCCATGACAATATTTTAGTTAAGAATTTCTAAGCAACAGGACTATTTGACAAGCTTTGAGATACAGCAATAGAATACTATAACTATACAGCATAAATGTTAACTCTGCAGGAAAACTGAACATTCCATTTATTTCACAACATTCTCTTACTGTTGTATTTTTAGCTTTGTTCAGTAAAGGGAAATAGAGACCCACCTCTACCACACCATTAAACTAATGTATCAGTACAATTAGGATTCTAACAAAGAGAAGTTGCCACAATCTTCAACACCCAAATATTTTAACAAAGTAAACCCACCCTTAGTTTGTATTATTACACACAAACTAGCATCTAACACACACACACCCCCCACAAAGAAACTGGAAAAAAATAAATTTGCTTATGCTGTGTTTTTTAATTCTATATTGCTCTTTCTTCACTTTGGAATGAGTGATTAAAGCAACTAAAATCTGCAATTACCTGTAGCTGTTAAGTTCTTCAGCAGCATGAATAATTTTTTCATCTACTTTAGAAAGCTTTTCTTCCTTCTGTAGACGCTCCCTCTCTTCTACTGTCAACTTCCTTTAAATAAAATTCAAAAACTATGGTTAACTGTGTTTCAAGTCCACAATTTTGAAAGCAACCACAAATCATATCAAACCAACTAAAACCCAAAATACCCTAATGGTCAGTGATTTGTTCTGTATTTTCTAAAAATAATTTTCTAGAGGAAAAAAAGATTGCGACTAGCTATTAAAAAAAAAAAAAAAAAAAGTCTTTCCAGGTCCCTCTTTTTTATGCCTATTCTTGCCTGGGCACTATGGAAAAGAAAACTCACACTCCATTCCACAGATTATGCACAAAGTAGTTCTGCAGAACACACATGGATACCACTGCTGTGTACAGCCTGAATGGACAAACTGGTCATTCTCCTGTGAACAGCAGTTCTTAGCAATCAAGCTAAATCATGGATCTTGTGAATGTGATTTAAATTTATTTTCTACTCAATCTTCATTTCCTACCTTTTCATTTCCCCTGTTTGAACAGACCCAGTTTTTAAAAGATGCCTTAACTAATTCTAAGTCTTTTTTGTGCTGCTACATCACCACACCAGCTTCTCCCCACTCCTTTTTGGCTTTTCTAAAATTCTTTGATAAGCAGCATACATTTGCTGAGTTTTAGTGAGGTTATTTTTAAGTATCATCCACACAGTCTGCTTTCAGCCTGCTTATCATTTCTTTTTAATAGGTTCCTTCCCACTCCCTCCCTGCTCTTTTTTAAATATCAAAATGTTAATGCAGTGATTTCTAGGATTTGTTGCACCTACAAAGATGCTAAATATCTACACAAATATATATGCTACAGAGATTACTGAAAGTAATACTTTAAAAAGCTCCTGCATACTGCTCAGTACTCAGGATCTAGTCTTGTGCTGATTCTCTTGCTGCCTTCAAAGAAATAATTTCTGACTAGGAAAACTGTAATTTTACCATCATGCCCTAAAGTGATGTGCCTTGCTGCCACACACACACACACACACACTCCTGAAGGTTATTACATGCCCTGGTCCTATCAACTTTAATTTCCAGTCACTAGATCATAATCCCCACTAGAACTCTGACTGTGAGGCATTGTACAGCCTTCATATTCTGGTTTTCCCAGTGAAGAAAGCCTGACTCACAAGGATTCTACCTTGCTTACCAACAAAACTTGCCTATGTTTTAAGTTTAGTTTTATACATATCTCTCATCGTTCTTCTGACATTCCTTGCTCTCTTTATTGTATAAAATATATCTCACAGTTAAAGCACCTATTAATTTTCTTTCAGCAACTTTGACACATGTATTACATCATATAATAATTCAATTAAAGAAAAACCAATCAAGCTTTCCTACTTTTATTGCCTTATTTCATAGATTAAAAATCTGTTACTTCTTTGTTTCTGTACTTGCTTGTGGAAAAGTCCTAAAATGAATTGTTTAATGGAAACAGTTTCTATAAACTACTGTAATCACAAATGTACATGAAAGTGTAATAAATTGTCTTCACAATTCAGAAAATTCTGGAAAGCAGAATTCAAACTTTCTATAATTTTCCATCCCCCAAATCAGAGTTGCATTTAAATCAAACAGCAAGCATTGAATGTAAGAAGAGGAAGCAGAACCTGTGTAGTTTCATTTCATTTTCTTGATAAAGCTCAGTCATTACTTTAAGTTTCTGCTGAAGCTTTTGAACTTCACTTTCAAAACGTTCTTTTTCAGACTGCAAGGAAGCTTGTTGACTTTGAAGGTTTTCTATGCGTTCTGTCAAATTTAGAGATAATTATTTTGGGATAACACATTGGCAATATTTTAGTATACAAAAAGTCTGTAAAAACCTTTGATCCTATATTGATTTAATAACATAAGATATAAAGTTAATATATTTCAATATATGACACAAAATGAGAAATCAGCAACTATACTCTACTTGCCACAAGTGCAGCCCTGCTCATGTATCAGGCCTTTGCTCCAAACCATGTAACTTCTTTGAAAACAACTCACTTCTGTAATTCAGAATCTAAATTTTCATTTAAATAAAATTGTCATTTTATTACTGTAATTATTTGACTAAAGGAGTAAAACTAGCACCATCACATGCTCTTGCAGATTTACCCACACAAGGTCTTCCTCAACAGCATGAATGGGTAACTCAGATCTGTCAAACTCCCTTCATCTTTCCAAACTGAACTCAAAGTTATGTTTCCTTTCCTATTTACTATTCCTGCGCCTCTTTTCAAGAAATATAACAAAGCTTCAAGTAAGTTTGAACATCTTCATGGGACAGAGCTACAGTCAATCTGGAGAACTCACTAGCACAAGGAGTATGTTTAAAGGACTGTAAGAAACTGAGAAATACAGTCTGACAGAGCATTTCACCACCCAAGTAACAAAGTTGTACATTCACATGTGATGGTTACTCTGCTGGCTATGCTTATGAAAGCAGTAACTAACTGCAGGTTCTAATTTGAATTAGAGTGGTTTTCATTTCATTTTTCATTTCAAGTTTAACTCAGTATGTCCTACACAACAAAGGAAAAAAACCAGAGCAAGATGCTTTCAGGTTCAATTCTCTAAATGCAGTACTTTATATTTTAAGGATTGAGCTTGTACCCATTACAAACATAACTATAATTAAGCTACCCTTTGAATTGATGGTTTTAAATTTAGATTAAAGCTCCACTGTTTCATGTCCAGAAATTATATAAAGCAGGTATTATATATTTATTAACATCACTTTACTCTTGTATTTTAAGATTCTATAACTTAACAGTTACAGAATATTCTAACAGAGTACAACCAAATTTGCAACTTCAATTGCTCTACATCTAAAATAATGTATTTAAAACAGCTAGGCAACTTAAGCATGAATTTAAAAAAATCACATTATTAATGTAAGCTTAATTCAGTTTTTACTGGAATTAATACTTGCTGTCTGTAACACCATTTTTCCAAAGCAGCATCTTATTGAAGGCAAAACAATCTTTAATTACCTGTAAGTTCTCCTTTAGCTTTATTTTCATCAGACAGTTTTGAATACATTTGGTCTCTTTCTGCTTCCATGGTCTTTAAACAAGCATTTAACTACAATCAAAATTAAAAAAAAATAGAGTACTTTAATATTACCGGATTAGGAAACTGCATGCAAAAATATCTAATTAAACATGAAAAGATGCTGAACTCTGATATTGATATTACCAGAATAATTACATAAACTCCCTCTAGTTTCCCCTCTTCCACCCACAAGTTCCTTAAAATCACACACCTTTGCAGCATAGATCAATTTCTTCACAGTTCGTTTTTGCTCATCATCTGGTTGAGGGAACAGAACAGTAAGTCACATCAAAAAAGCACAAAAGGGTTTGTGACAGAGCTTACTGCTATTATTTTGTTTTTATACAAGAGCAATGCCAACATACCACAATAGCAGACTTAGAGGATAAAGGAGCAAAAAAGCACAGGGCTGTGGGTAGAAGATATTATAGTGCTTTGTTTGCCAGTCAACCACAACTCAGACTGATCACGTTAAAATTTGTGAGATGCTGAATACACACTGTAAGATTCACATGTGCCCTATGTATCATAGCACAAAAAGAAACTGCAGCAAGAAAGAGGAGGAAGAGCTTTTCTGTGTTGCTGTTTAAGGGGACCCACATCTACATCCATTCAATGACAGTGCTACCACCCTGCCTGCAACAGGTAACACCTCTGTAAGGATAAGGAAGCAGAAATTAGGCTCTAAGGACCCTCAGTACTACTGCTGGGGAAGAAGAAACAAAAGCAAGATTTCCACCTAGAAATGCCACAGAATCACTGCTCAATACTCACACAGGCTAATGTCATTCTGCAAGAGACTGAACACTGAGTCTTTACATTGCTCTGTGACAGTACCACACAGTGCTAAACAGGAGGAGAGGCTGCTATTCCAGAGATGTCCAAGCATCAGTTAATTGTCTGACATGAATGACATCAGGTGAGACTTAAAAATTCTACTTCTATACAGCCATTATTTCAACTTTCCCGGAAGTTAGTCAGTTCTGTATTTCTACAACATCTGTTAAATATTTAGGGAAACTCCACAAACCATACCTAAGTGTTCTCCATTCTCTGTTTCACCCTTGATATCTGTGTCCCAGTGGTTGTCTTCAGTGTCACCATCTTCTCGTAGTGCTGAACTCCAGTCTTTCATGTTCAGTATATATTGTGTCAGTGACTAAGGAAAAGCAAACAAAAACCAACAATGAAAATGCAGTTATCATTACAATCACTTTCCAAGATTTCTTTTCTGTCCTTTATTTAGTTCCCTTAGTAGATTAAGTCAGCCCCACATACAAGATTCTAGATGTCTGATAATACTTTTCCTACCAAAGCAGGTCAACAGGCACATCCTTGTGAAGAATTTTCAGATAGTTATAAGCATGCATGCTTTTAGTGGGGCTTGTGTATGTAGGGTACACAACTACAAGAATATACTCCCAACTTCCACACTCCAAACTGGNTTGTCTTTATCAGACTGCTCCATTGTGCTGCTAAGCAACCTTTTTGCTTAGCCAGAAAGATGACATTATTGAATAGAGACAGCAAACAAAATCCCAAAACAGTGTGAGAGGCTCTCAGACTTTCTTGGAACTCTGATTAGCATCAGTCTGAATAAATTGAATCAATCCTGAATGTCATAATTTACCTTGATTTGGCTTTCTTTGTTTTTCAAAACTTCTTCTACATCTGATTTAGATGATTCAAACATTTTTTTTTGTTCATGTAGTTCACTAAGTCGTTCACCCCATCCTTCAGCTTCTTGTAAAAGCTAAAAAGGGAAATACCAGATTAGTGTTATTGTCTACAAAACAAGAATCAAGGATGAATAGTACTGAGCCTGTATTATCTCTACACAAGTGGAATTTAAACCTCTTGCCCATCAGTAAGAATTAACAGAGATAAGACTACAAGAAAGTTACCTCAAGAGTTGAAAATTAAGACATATATTATAGTTTGGTTGTTTTAGCTGACCATTGTAATTAGCTGTTAGGATATTTTTAAGTATTTTTAAGAAGTGTTCAGTTGACCTTGATGTGACAATTACAATGAATATAAAATATAAAATAGTGATAATTTATGTAACAGCTACATACACTGGGGAATGGATGGAAAACATTTATATCCCAATATGAACACACTTCTGAAATGGTGCCTGTGTCTTTTCAACTTTGAAGCAGTCAGAGAAGTATGGGAAAACAGGAAGCTTTTAGGCAGCTATTTACATTCATGTGACTTGCAAAATTGTATTATTTCTCCTCCTCTTCTCCATACCTCTTAAAGTAATTTTAAAATTATATTTTAAAAAAGCTTCCCTGTTAATGAAAGTCACAGCTGTACATAATCAACACATAATATGTATCTTTGCAATTAAGTGTGCTTAATTAAAATGATAGGTAGGCTCCAAGGTTACATTTTACAGATATACCCTAGATATCTCATTTCACAAAAATATTTTACAGGAGTAAAGGGATTAGAACACTTCATCACCAGCTATTAAAATAACCACTGCAACATATTAACTAATTACATTGTGGGAACAAACTTGAACTGATGCAAGTTTCTGTTAAGACAAAACAGGCGCTACAACAACAGGGGGTAAAGTACAAGCAAATTGTCTGAAGAGTCTGTCAAAAAGCATTGCTTAAAGTTGCACAACAGGCAATCAATTTAAGAGCAGTAAATGTACAGAAAAGAATAACTAGGTTGAGCAATGAGAATGTAACAGGCAGTTATACCAGAAATAAAACCAGAAAATGGTAATTGAACAGGGGAACTGCCATGCAAATAGATAAGCAAGCCTGAACAGTACTTATCAAAGGTAAACTAGAAGGCACAGAACAAAAGGGATGTGACTAGAACTGCATTAAGACACAGTGTCCCTTGGCACACAACTGCACTTTCCAAGCAGTAAAAGCCATGTATGAATTTGCAGCATCGTGCAAATGACATATTAGGGATTAGAAGACATACACAGACAACTATTTTTATCATCAATTGTCATCATCAAAAGATGACTTTTAAGAGATTCCTTCTTCGTGCAGCCAAAGAGAAAACAAATTTACATGACTTTATATACCTGTAAGAATTGCAATAAAGAGAAACAGCAAGGATTTGCAATGAGCTAAAGCAATATATATTTCTACTGTTCCTGAAGAAAAAAAAAAAAACCAAACCAAAAAACCAGCAAAGCACAGAAGTTCATTAACAATTCCTTTGTTCAACCTAAAAGGCCCAATCCTCTCTCTGACACATCATAAACCTGAAACAACACATCTCTTATAAAGTTTAAGCTATGATGTGCCAGAAGATTATGACCCATTTATGCAAATGGACAGAGGAAGAAGGACTTGTTTCTGTGAACAAATAACACCTTTGTTACCTTTTGAGCATACATGAAATTCCATCTTTAAAAAAAATTAAGAAAGAAAAATAAATGAAGGATATGGATGTTCTGATACAGTAAACTAACTCTCACACTTAGAAAGCACCTCAGAAATGAGAACACAAATAAGTAAGGCAGAGGCTTTCTCTTCTTTACTCATCAGGTTCCAGCAACAAATAACATTAGGTTATTTATCTACTGAAAAGCACAGCAAAGTACAACATGCACAAATGTTCTCAAACTCCTAAAAACTGTAACAAAGCTCAGTTAACAACAAAGGGTAGTAATTAATCCTAAATAATATAGCTAAGGAACTATTTATATCCAGGTTGTTTTATCTGGAAGAAATGCAAAAGAACTCTTTTTTCATCTAGGAACATGGCAATTAAACCTTGGAAATTATTTTTACTGATTTTTTTTCCCTGGTTTTCCATGATATTAAATGATTGCCTATGAAATAAAGGGCTATTGCCAACACTTAGTATTATCTTTCTCTAAGTACTATTTTTTACTTTATTAAAAAGGATGGAAAGTGAAGATTTTTGTCACACACACAAATAATTGGATTATTTCTGTTTGAACCCAAGAAATGGCCACAGACAGGAAAAAAGGAAATTAAAACTTTATGTATTGCTTCTCAAAACTTATTACATAAGAATACTGTCACATTTGAAACAAAGCACCAAGACCAGACTCTTCCTCCTCACAAAACCAAAAAGAATGTAGAGATTAGAAAAAAAAAAAACCAACCCAACAACTCTTAAAAGAAAATAATTCTCAAGCAACTTCATCTCACAATGATAAAAGTCAAATCCACAGCTTCTCTGCCCACAGCTCTTAGTAAAATTGTCTTCCTTTTTTGGTAATTACAAACATGGACTCCCTCTAGAATTAGGGAAAAAGATCAAGTTTTACTAACAGAATTGTGCAGAACTGAAATATTCTGCCTGCAGAAAAACTTTTATTTCCAGTATCCCTTTTTTTTCCTGAACCACTAAGTTGGACATACACCATGTTTTGACAGAGAGGACTAAAACACTCCCCAGCTTTTTATCAGACTGCTAAAAAGCAATAGGCCTCTACTTCCACCACTACTCCTTCCCCCCTGCAAAGTATCTATCAGGTTACTCCTCAGACAACAAGGAGATCATCAGTCAGTCAGGAAAATAAGCAAATATCCATTAAAACCATAACAAACCACCTCAAACTAACATTACACAGAACCTTAAATGTTCATAGAAAATATTTATTTGTTAGAAAAAAAAATAGCTTCACTGTAAATCTACCTATTGCATAGGAGAGCTATTGCATATGCTGAGTACTTTAGAATAATCAGTGATCTTTGTGATTTGGCTACTGCACTGAGGAAAACAGACAACTAAAATTTGGGAAGTAAGAGTCTTTTCTGTTCCTCTCTGTTACATACCTGACTTTCAATTAATACATCTACCAGAGCAGGTTTTTACCTTCCTTCTGAATACCCTGCAATTTCTCAATTTCTTTGCTTTTCTAGATCAAGTAAAAGAATTTTCTCTCTGCCTCTGTAAAGAATCCTAGCTGTGGACTTGTACAGATATTTCTGCTTTCCTCCAGGTCTCAGCAAAGTTCTTATCAGGCTTACATTACCACATGCTCTCCTTCCACTGAACTCTATGCATGATTCCCCACAAACTGAAACTACTATGGTTCTTTTAAAATGGGATTATTTTAGACAAAGTTACTCCAACATAAAATTGCTTTAAAAAGCATGTCCTCTTCCTCATTCCATTTACTAAAATACAAGAGCAGTATTAACAAACTTGTTGAGGATGAGCTCTTTGGAGAAATCATATTTATTAGTACCATAGGAAAACACAGTATTTCTAAGGATAACTAGGAAGAACCTACCTGTTTCTCACTTTCCTGGAGATGGCTGCTTTCATCTACTGCATCTTGAACAGATGTCTTGAGTCTCTCAGTATTAATCTGATACACTTTTAGGGTGGACTTGGCCTAAGTGAAATAAAAAAGTTTGTTGTTAAATGGTATTGGTGAAGATACAAGTAGGGTCATGATGGTATTACTGGGCTTGTCTTAAGTTTTCTGGCTGTGCTGCAGGCATTTTTATTCTCACATTTTCTCTAAAACCTCAACAGTTTTTGCTGACTGTAGTTTTGCAATACTATATACCACTCAGGAGTAAGAAGATGAAGAAAAGACAAGGTAGCTATTTCTCAATAAATGCCAATCACTATATGAAATTAAAAGTTGCTCAATCAGGCTCACCAAAGTACTAAGCCTTACAAAGTCTTTTGGTTTACACAGCATATGATCTCTGCAACCTTAATAGAAAAAAAATTAAACCAGTAACTACATGGGGAATAGAGAAATGGCAAAGATTTGAAAACACAAATGATAAAAGTTAGACATACCTCATCAATTTGTGACTGGATAGATTTTTCCTCATTCTCTAAAGACTCCACTTTCTCCAGAATTTCAGCCACCTGAAAATTATTAGTTGTCACATAGCTTCTGTCACATATTTTACTGGAAATGTCTAGGCAATTAATAAAATTATTTTTATTTTCAAACTGAGAAAGTTCTATTGCTGAATCAATAAAAACAGCTGTTCTACTTTTGAGTATTTTCCTTTATCATTTTTCTAATGTTACAGGGAAGACAAAATGGAATATGTAGTTTTTATTTCAAAACACAAAAAAAAATAGTTTGTCTTCTCTGCAGAGATTTTTTTTTCTGTGAGAATTTCTTTAAAATAAATAGAAACAAAGACAGGATTCTATTTATTCTTACCAAGGTATCATTTTCCAACTGCTTAGATTTTTCTTCTTCCAGTTCTTTTTCTATATTCTCTATTTCCTCGCTGAGTTTCAAGTTTGACTTGTTCAGTTTTTCATGCACTTCCTAAATCAAGTTGGTTTGTGCATTAATAAAACATTTGATACTAATTACATATGAAGACAACAAGTATAGTTTAAAAATAACAGCAAAGTATGTTTCACTCAAATACTTTAGAGACTCTTACACATTAACAAAAGCTGTAAGAATTAGCTCTATATGCTCTGAAGTGCAAAATGAAATAAACCTACTTGCTTTTTTAATGTGAATTTTATAGAACCTATCAGGTATTTGATTCACTTATCCAGAAGTCTTTTACTAATATATTTTCAATTTGGGGAATATCAACAATGTAGCAGTAATTTTTCTTTAAAACTGTGCACCTGTAGCCTATAAAAAGCATTTGAATTAGACCAGATGTGAGAAAAAAATACTTACTGCACTACCCTCTTTCCTAGAAATGGGAACAATTTACATCTTCAAATTCAATATTGTCCAATATGTCACTTGTTCTAGTATCCCTCATCCTCAATGCATTTGTTAAAAAAGACGTCTCTTAATTTAAATGTTTTAAGTCATTTTCAGTGACCCAATTAAAACAATTGAGTTGGAGTTTTTTGGGTTTGTCTGACTTTTTTTTGCTGTTGTTTTTATTTAGTTTGTTTGGGTGTTTTTTAATATGGGCCACATTTTCTTAAAATACTGCCTTATATTGTAGAAATACCAATTTCCATTTATTTTTTTACCTCAAAAGAAGATGCATCTGTTGATTCTTTCACAGTGTTACCATCCTTCAGAGACAACTGTAATTCTTCAAACTGGAAAGGAATTACTCTATGTCAGAATACATGCAAATAATTAATTAAATATTAGCATTAATTTGTGATGCTCTAGTCTGAAACACAGACATCACCTAAATATTCACAAATGCACCTTGCTGGAAATCAGGAAAGCCTTAGCCCTACTAGACTATCCCAGTGATATAAACCAAAAAAAGACATTTTGAAGCTGCTTCCACAGTGAAATACACTGTATTAAGAGTTTAAAGGCAGAACCTGCTAACAGCTTAATTGCTCTTAAAGGCACTGACAGAAAAAAGCATTTGAAGTATCCCTTTAAAAGCTTTAAAACATCTTACTCCTAGAAAAGTCAATACTTTACTTGATTGAATCCATTTCTATGACACATCTGAAAGCAATAAATGAGGATTGTTACCTCTTTTTTGCAGAGGCTGAGTTTTTCAAGAATTTTGCATTTTTCTTCAACTAGTTCAGCAATGTTATTGGCAAGCTGTTTTTCCCTTCCTAAAAAGTGAAAGACAAGCAAATGTTGCATCATCCAAATAATTAAAGGTGAAAAACGAAAGAATAAAGTCATTCTCCAAATAAATATGAAAAATGAAGCATCAAAAAGAAGCTTACCTACATAAAGTCGACTTCTAACCTGAAAAAAAAGAGAATAAATACTGAAAATGTCTGATCAATTACTCTTGCATAGTACCTGAAAACTAATTGTTTAAGCTGTGATTTCATGCCAAATTTAACCATGCAACTTAAACCAGGAATATAAATAGGGGCTGCTATTAAAAACAGGCAATCAGATCCTCTGCTCTTACCCTCTCCATGTCTGTTTGCCCTCTCTTTCTCCCACTCTTATCAGACAAGAGAGGGGAAAGGAGATTAGTTTTCACCTGGCTCAGTTTAATAACACACCTTTGTATATTCACCATGTAACCACAACTGCCTGCACAAAGCTGTAATGGACACACAGTCAGAAGTGTAGGAAAGGGAAGGGAGGAGGAAGCTCCACACAGGAGCTCAGATTTCCTACTGGGAAAAATCTCCCACACATGAAAACACACAACAGTTAAAGCTGCAGTAAGGTACTACCTGATGGGCATTCTTCAAGTGCCAAGTAAGTAGCTGCCACGTGGGGTCTAGTGCCCTACAATCAAAATCTAACAAATTGCAGGGCAAAATCTGTCATAAATGGCCTGTACAAGAGGTGCAAACTTGGCTGAACCCATAAAACTGTTACAACACAGCATTTCTCTCAAGGCTGGGCCTGGGTTATGTGCCTAATGTAACAATGGGTCCCTCAGATCTTCCCTGTTTCCCCCTCATTTAAAGCCAATGAGTCCAAATAACAAAAAAAGGGTAAAAAAGTTGTAAGCATACTTTTATCCTATCATCCCCAAAACTAAACTCCATTACTTTTAAGTAACCATCAATTCTGCAAGGATTGTGCAGTTCTAAATAGGGATGACTGAAGAAGCCATCAGTAACTTCTGTAATATCTCATGCCTTAATGTGCAGGAAGAAAACAATACCAGGTTAGCTGCTTGCATGATTTCAGTTCAAATGCCTTTTGTATCACCTAGACAGATGCCTCTAGAGAACAAAAAGTATGACCAAATTATAGTTATACTAACTTACATAAACACAGATCCCCTTACAAGACAAGATTAGTTGATGTTAAAACCCTAAAAATGCAGTTGCTCACATCTGCAAAACTAAACAGCTAAGCAACCAACCCTAAAACATGAGTATCATTACACCTAGAATCAAACTCACATTGTCCCTATGAGAGTATGTAAAAAATGGGAAGAAATTTAGACTACTGAATTACAGATACTGACCCCATGTCCTTAACAGGGAAAGTATGGTAGGCAACTTTTATTACTCAGATCTTTACTTACAAGAGAAGACAGGCATTGCCTCAAAAATATAATCTGATTTGTGCATTAAAACACTCAGAAATTCTCACAAAGAGCATGCAGTTAAATTGGTTCAGAGTTTCAGTGTTGCAATAAACAGAATCCAGGCATCACTGTCCAAACAGTTTCAAAATGCCTCTCTTTACAGGAAACCATGTGGATTGCTTTTATTTACAATTACCTTGAGAAATCTGAGCTGCTCTGGCTATGGCCAGGCTAGTGGCAGAGATATCAATACACACAGCAGTACATACACCCCAGGGAAGACATCTGTATCCTGTGAAAATAATTTAAGGGCTGACTTTGAAAGTCTGGTGTAGAAATTAAAAAGAAAAAAAAAGAAGCCTTACTACAGCGAGTTTCACTGCAATTCCTCTTACAACAGTCACTCACTACATGTCCCAACACTTCCTATCTTGACAAAACAGCCTTTTTAGCTTCTCTTTTAGAGGGATTCTAAATTCAGTCACAATAGATTTAAAACTCTGAAGCATTATATATCTTGAACAGGAAGGATAACTACTTCAATGCACACTATTAATGCCCTCCACATATCTGCTAGTAACCTGAACACTTCCTGTGCTGGTTTGGTCTGAGATAAAGTTAATTTTCTTCACAGTAGCTGGTATGGGGCTGGATTTGTGCTGAAAAGCACTGATAACACATGGATGTTTTAGTCACTGCTAAGCAGTGTTCACAGAGTCAAGAGTTGTTCTGCTTCTCACCCCACCTCACTCACAAGGAGGGTGCAGGTTCACAAGAAGCTGGCAGGGGACACAGGACAGCTGACCTGGACTGACCAGAGGGATAACCCACACCATGTGACATCATGATCAGCACAAGAAGCTGAGGGGAAGGAGGAGGAAGGGGGGGATGTTTGGAGTGATGGAGTTAGTCTTCCCAAGTAACTGATACCTGTGATGGAACCCTGCTTTCCTGGAGACAGCTGAACACCTGCCTGCCCATGGGAAGCAGGGAATCAATTCCCTGTTCTGCTGTGTTGCACACACAGCTTTTGCTTTCCCCATCAAACTGTCTTCATCTCAACCCACGAGTTTCCTAGCTTGTAGTCCTCTGATTCTCTCCCTCACTCCAGCAAGACAGAGGGAGTGAGAGTGGCTGTGTGGTGCTAAGTTGCTGTCCAGAGTTAAAACACAACACTTACTGATTGACAGCTTCTGTACAGGAACAACAGAATGGTCAAGGCTCCAACAATGCCAGCACAAATCACTATTTCCCACGGGAAACCATACAGATCAGAGCCAGGTCTCATATCTTCAGGCAGTGAGGCCACAGCCTGAAAAGCAAAGCAAAAAGATTGAGCTAAAGGAAAAGAGGTTAATATTTTCAACAGGAACAGACATTACATGTTGACACAGTTTACTTCCAAGGCTTGTATATCTTTTTTTTTCCCAAAACGCTGAGAAAATGGTTAACAGAAGCATTTGATTTTTAAATGATAGATTTACCAAGTGAAGAAAACAAGGAAGTTCCAAAAGATACTAAGATCAACAGATAAAGCTCTGAAATATTTTATTTCTGAGCCTCCCAATTGTCATAGAATCATAGAATGATTAGGGTTGAAAGGGATCTAAAAGATCATCCAGTTTCAATCCCTCTGCCATTGCCAACAACACTTTCCACTGGAACTACTTCCCCAAAGCCCCATCCAGCCTGCCCTTGAACACTTCCAGGGTCGGGACATCCACAGCTTCTCTGGACAACTTGTTCCAGTGCCTCATCACCCCCACAGCAAAGAATTTCGTTCTCTTATCGAACCTAAACTTAACTTCTTCCATTTTAAAGCCATTCACCCTCATCCTATCCCTACACGCCCTTGTAAAAAGCGCCTCTCTGGCCTTTTAATAGGCCCCTTTAGGTACTGAGAATTTACCATGGAAAATTCTCCTTTGAGTTGTCTACGCATTTCACGGCTGGAATAATCAATAGCAGAAAGTGTTTCTTGATTGGCAGGAAACTCGTTTGGTAGAAAAACCTGTTTAACCAACCTCATGCTAAATTAACATACTGAACACACCAGTGATTTCACACATTTTAAACGCTTCGATACACTCAACGTTTCATTTATAAACGGATCTATTTGGTCAGAGACACGACATGCTCAATGTTGTTCAAATTTACTACATGTGAGCCGTGCTTAAGAACACGTTACTGAGCAGTTAAATCTTAATTTCGACTTCTCCCCTGCCCGAGCCCCTCGGCAGCGGCGCTGCACAAGACCCCTGCGCTCGCGGAGGCTGCACCGAGCGCCGCGCCGCGCCCTCACTCACCCAGCGCAGCCCTTCCCAGGCCAGCCCGCAGTAGCGCCGGGCGCTGTCCCGCAGCCCCGGCCACAGCCCCGGCCACAGCCCCGGCCACAGCCCGCCCGTGCCGGCCCCGGGCCCGGGCC
>VZRX01010206.1:312285-329816 GCA_013398075.1 Notiomystis cincta
CCGCCGAAATCACTACTGATGTGCTCTGGTCAGTTTGGAGCCCATTCCACATTTGTTTCACAAAGATAGACATCTCTGAACATCCAGAATCTACTGAACTTGGTATGGCTCCACAAGAAAACAGAAATCCATCAGCAGGGGAAATCTAAGGTGTTTTCCACTTCAGGAGAAGCTATCCACATTGAAAATACAACACTTTTGTCTGCCAAACCAATGGAAACAGCTTAGAAACAGCTTCAGCTATGATTATGACAGGTTTCACAATGGTAATCGGTGGATAATAAGTGGGACATTATTTGCCCAGTTGTGATTCAGTGGCTCTGCCTTCTGCAGAGTTATTTACTCTTTGAGAACCACATAACTGGTTACAGCACTTGCTTCATATTCAAAAAGAAAAAATAAGTAAGGAGGAAATATTAACAGAGTGTTTTGTAAGAAGGATTTCAAAAGAAATCCCAAACCAGTTTGCTTACAGTAGAAAAGAAAAACAGGAGTGCTGCAGAATGGGTTGTGAATGTACTATAAACACATGATAAAGAGTCTTCTTTCTCAGTTTGTAACCTACCATTTAAATTTTATTTATATTTTGTTTATTTTATTTTGTACCTGTAAAGAATGAGTTAAAAATACTTTAAAGCTGTTTTATATTGCCCATTTTGGGGACAAACCCCAGCTATTCAAAGTATTTTTTCTGAACTTTGATCTGTATAACCTTACACAACAATCCAGCAAGTCTTTTTTTCTCTTTTTGTTTTAAAAGTTTAAGCCTATCGCTCATAAACGGTATATTAACAACAAACATTTGCTATGGCTGCTCATTTTCAGTCTGTTTCATTGCTAATTATGACATTATAATTCCTAACAGCTGCATATACACCATAGACTCCCTTTTAAAAAATCAGATTTTTACTTACTCTCACATTCTGGATCACCACACTTCTTCCATTCTGAAAGTACCTTTGTACTCCGCACACTTGCCGAAAATGAAATTACTAACAACAGAATTCTCTGATCCAAGATCCTTGACATTGTAGATTAAATCCAGAATGCACTGAAACTGTGGAAACAGCATTGATGTGGGGTTAGCAAGGGTATTCTACATTTTTCTTAGCCTATCAAAACATTGCAAGTAAACTTTCAATCCTGTTTTCCTTCTCTAATCTTCTTAACCAGAAGTACACTATGCTAACCTGCTAACAATCTGCAGAGTCAGGTGTCCTGATTATACACATGCATTAATAATTAACTATGTTCTGATAGCTAGGCTGATGTTTTGAATACAAAGAAAGTAGTTCAAGTCAAATCAAAATTTAGCCTCTATCAAATAGATTCTTCTGTACTGAGTTTGTAGGAGATTGTGCCTGGGGAATTTCAACAGGAGTTGTGTTAGGATTATTTCTGGATTATGAATGCATTTTTAATGTACCTCTTTCATCTTATTTTAAAATTATGTAGGGTGATGACCAAGCAGCCTGGCAAGGGCTAAGACAGCCTGCTATCTACAGCCTACACCATATTCCTTCTACATTATCTATGCAGATGGAGTTCTGCATAGTTGATGTCAGGAAAGGATGAGTGAGCTGAAGGAGGAGGCCAAGTCATAGGACTAGAACTTTGAAGGACACCATAGCCAAAAAAGTAACTTTTGCCTGAGTAAGGGTTTAAATATTTAAATATTGAAGTACACACCCTGAGCATGTTAATAAGATTATTGAAGTACATGCTACCACGTATATTATTCAATCCTCCACCTAGATTATACTACATGTAAAGAAGGAGGAGGAAAATAAGATTGGGCTGTATGTAAGCTAGATAGAATTTTCATGTACTTAGAGAAAGACCCAAAAAGATCTTGGAGTCACTTGGTGGGTTACTCTCCTCTCTTCACAAGCAGGGATGCCTGCTTGGTAAGCTTCTGCATAGGATTATTGTTATTATCCAGGCTAATACAATGTTATTGTTATAGTTAGAGCTCTGGCACATCTAGTGCTGTTTATCAACAGCAATTCCAAGTCTGTGTTTCTGTTGTTTCAACAAACCAAATCATGTGTGCTATGTGTGAATCTGGGACAGTGAAGGTTCTTACTGAGCACAGATTGACCTGTAGTTTTGGATTGGTAAATTGCACTATTTGTGATCCTGTGTTTGTGAAAATTCTTATTGATCACAACCAGACCTATAGTGCCAAATTGATTATAATTATAAATCAAGCCCAGCCACATTCAGACCCTCTGATCTCTAAGAACCAGCTGAAATGCAGGGGGTATTATTTTCTGTCAAATATCTATAACCTTAATGCTATAGATGAACTATCAATTTTATGCTTGTATTGATTTGCATTAATGCTAACATAGCTACTGACAGTGTTCTAGCTTTTTAAAAATTCCTTTTCTTTAATGAACTGGTTTTTTCTGTGCACTGATATGTTTTAGATAATTTATAGCTGGTCATTGGGAACTTAGAACAGAAATGTTTTCCACATATTCTTTTGGAGCTTTCTCCTGCACTAGATCTAAGTACAATCCATCCTTTAGCATGGCGAATGCTTACTTGGCTCCAAAGTCTTAAAGGTGCCTGGCAGTTTTCAGGCTTGTAAGACAACTAGAAAATCCATTTGCTATCTCTGCATCATATATCACAGAGCAATGTAGCAAAGCTAAGCAAATGACATGCCCTGCTTATTGAAGAATACTCTGTTTCTTAGCAACCTATTGTCCAATATGGAGTTATAAATAATTTTTTCTCAAATACATTATGCTTTAAAGTAGTAATTATGCAGGGAGATGTACAATACTTATACAGGCATGAAGTTTTGCTATAAATGAAAACCTGCAGAGAATCAGAATACCAGGTTGGGAGGGGACCTTAAGGTTCATCTGGTCCAGCTTTTCTTCATAAAAAAGCATGGTCTGAACAAGATGGTCCACATGAATCTTAGAAGTATCAAAACATTTGGGCATCCACCACTTTATGGGGAGATTGTTCCAATGGCCAATTGCTTTCACTGTGAAATATTTTCCTCTTCTGTCTAATCAGAATCTCCCCTGGATTAACTTGTACTCATTGTCTTTTATGTGTAACTACTGGTAAAAAAAGTCTCCACCTTCTTTGTTTGCATCAGAAGCAGGCTTTGCTTCAGAGGTTTCACATCATTGTCCCACACTTCTTTGGTGACCTAAACACAATATATCTCATCAACCTATAAAAAAAGCTTCACTTTTCCCACTGCCCTACATGAGGAAACCTCTCCTCCCTGCCTTCTTGATAGCATCCCAAGAATCAGCATTCCTTCCCAGCCTGATATTTGCAGTCATATGGCTCCTAGTAAGCCTGCCCCTCCTTCACTCCTGAGTATGACTCACGCAGAGGTCACTGTGTTCTGTTTCCACAACCCTAAGCTGTATCCTACTTGCAGCATAGCTTCCCCTTCCTTCTGCTCCACAGCTCACACCTGCCGGACACTGGTGCTTAGCCTGATCTACAGAGCCAGCAAAAAAGGGCACAGAGTGAGCCGGGGTCACCTTAACCGGCAGTGGCCTGCAAACAAAAACTTCCCACTTGCAATCTAACACTTTGGCCCTTCCTTTGCCACATGACCTGATAGTCAGGCAGCCTATCCTATGACCTGTTATACCAGCTGTCTCTGCTCTTAGGTAATCCATGGGAGAGCAGCAAGGAGTACACTGCAGATCAGCACCCCCTGGCACTCCGGACTAACTTGTATGCTGACCCAGTTTTTTTCATTCCCAAGTCTCTACAAAACAGATTGGTGAGAAGGAATATACAAATAGTCTATATTGGAAGGACTCTCCATATACTGTTGTACAAATTTAAAAAAAAAGAAAAAAAAGAAGGGGAAAAAAGGGACATTTTTATCCAACTGGTCAGAAGTCTTTCATAAACCATAGAACATAGGACAAAGCCCAGTGGGCCTAGAAAGGTTAACAGTCCCTTTTTGAGCCTGGTAACGTGGAGCCCATTCACCTAAAAATGGAAAACTGAGGTATTCTGACATCTAAATTTACATACTTAAGCAGGTTTGTGGGGGAGAACAATCAGACCCACATCTTGAGGTCTACATCATTACTGTATTTGTGAAAATTGCTCTTAAAATGGCACTGACTTCAGTTTCATATAGATACTAAACTTAGTTCAAGTCTTCACATGGAGGTAAAATAAGTATCTCAGCTACTCAGTTAAAACTGCATTTGAAATTTTCAAAATTCTGGGCACTGCTCATTGTGTTGTTTAGTCTCAACAAGGATTCTTCAAGGCTTAAGTGCTGACAAACACTCCTCTGATCTCTGTTCTTTGTTCATCTAGTAACTTCAATAATAAATCATATTCACACCAAATATTCTTTTCCTTTGGATGCAAATCCTATATATAACACAGGCTATCAAGCATAACTTCTAATCACCTTTGAACTGAAGTCAAAGATTCATGGAGTTTATTATAGCTAGATTCCAAAGTTGAAAACTTTATAGCAGATAGAGTGAGACTTCAGTTAATTTCTGTTCTGCAGAACTGAAGGAATGAATGTGAGTACTATTGCATATGCAAAGACAAATAACAATAATGAAAAAGATCTATTTCCAATAACTTTCATTAGAATGAAGCTATTTTTATTTGCAGTGACCTTAGTAACTAATTGCTGAAGTAGAAAGGCAGATATCTCTTAAAGCATACTAGAATTCAAAGAAGGATCAGAATTAATGGTGTAATTGAAATAAACTGGATGCCTCTTTTAAGACATGGCTTTGTAGAAGTGAAGATGTTGCATTTCCTAGACTATTCGCTATCTGCACTGATAACAAAGATCAAAGCAAATCAGAGGCTGGTAGAAGTTCTCCTAATATTTATTTTATAATAAGAACAGAATATACAGCTTTGGCTATACTGTTTTGATAGCACCAAAGAGCTCCACATGTAGAGTTTCACGGTGTAGAATATTGCACAATATGTGGAAGAATATAGTCCATGACAAAAGCATTTTAACAATACAGTTCTCTTGACTTTGGATGTTTGGATGAAAATATAAATTGACTTCTACATTGAATCAAATGTCATGCCAGTAAAATTCTATTTTTTTAAACAAGTATCTTTTAAGAAATAAGTCAGAGGAAGAAAAGTAATACCAATTTACTCTTCCAGTTAGACAAATCTAAGCAGGGAACAGTCATTCATCACCCAGACGTAAACCATCTTTTTCAACCAGGATTACAGCAAGAAAAAGCCACTATTGCTTCTCTATTACAAGAACTGTTACAAACATGACATGACAACTGAGAGTGCATTTCAAAAAAATCATGGAAGCTGTGACTTTTATTACTTTGAATCTTGAGAAAACATTTCCAAGCTTTGAACACCTCACATTTTTCCATATAATAGAATACTTTCACCTAATACAACCTGCCTGAACCAGGAGAAAGAACCCCAAGACTGAAAGAGCAAAACTATATCCTCTGTAGCACAGATCTCTATATGCTACTTATATGTCACTGCTGCAGCATTTGATCCCATCTTAAATACATGTAGTCTCAGAGAAATTCTTCTTTGACCAGGCAAACTCATTTTAAAGATCTTGGACATAAATTAAATGTTTACCCTGTTGTACCACCATAATTGCTATAAAATCAGCAGCTGAACCTGAATCTGATATCTGGGACCTAATAACAATATCATTACTTTCCTGACAAATAGAAGATGTTCCAGATATCTATTGGTAAATTTACTGGTTTTGAAATTAATTTTGCTGGAGGGTGATTGTTTAATACCTTCTAATACCTTCTGTCTGCAGAAAAATTACATTCAGGTTTCCTTTGAATGAAATACAAAGAAGCTGTTCCAAGCAAAGAGACATCACCCTAAAGAACAGGAATTTGAAGAAGTATTATGCCTTTTATCCAAAGTCATGTTTCAGCTTATACTTGATGAACAGTCTGTGTAACATCTACTTTGACAAGAACTCCAAGTGGAGCATTGTGGAAAACACATTCTTGGGGACTTCCAGCTTTTCTGTGCCTCAGGACTGAAGAAAAAAACAGCAAGTAATGGTATAGAGTCAGTGTATAGTATAAAGGATCTGAAAAACCAAACCACCAACTGCATTCTTAAATTTCACTTAAAGCTAGAAGGGACCATGTGATGGAAATACTTCAAAAGACAGGCAGAGAGCATACATGGTATATTCTCTACTCACATAAAGCATCTCTATTTCATTCTTAGAGAAGGGGAAAAACTATTGTTCCTTTGTCCACTTGAGTGAAATGAGAACAAGGCATTTTTCCTTTACCTCCACTCACCCTTGTGAGGAAAGGACATAAGAAAATGCTTCAATAATTTCCTACCCCTATGCTATCTGCACTAAAGGCTCAGAAAATATGAACTGTTCCATCAAATTTAGTCTTGAAGTTGTCAATTATTTCCATGGTCTCATTCCTATCCCCAGCTCTGATGTTTTAGGATAAGAAGAGAGGGGGGGGGACCTTGAAGGAAAATGTAGCAATTACTAAAAACACTAGTGCTTTATGCTAATAGTACACTACAATCTTACACAACTTCTGTAGTGGAATATTGATTGGAATATTTACCTTTTAGAAAACTTCAAAGTTATCACCCAATGATGTTTATGTTACACTGAGCTGCCTAGATCTAGGAATGCTAACAATTAATGGCTCTGCTTAACAATGGCAGTAAGTTTCTTCTAACCAATATTAATCTATCAATTACATCACCAGCTTTGTACTCAGCAACAAAGCTCCTGTATTTTCACAGTTAAAAATGCATTGCTGAAACAACATAATCAGTCCAGTCCTTAGTTCAGCGATGGGACCCACCATCCTGTTGTTTTCATAAACCCTGTTAAACATGCTGCTCTGAACCAGTGGTCAGAAGATCTGCACACTGCTCCAGTACCAGCCATTTAAACCTCTGCAGTAATTGCACTGCAGCACTGAATCACACAAGCTCAAAATAAGAAACACTAAAATTACTCAGTGTTACAAAAAAGTGTAATTATTTGAAAAAAAAACTAAAATGTTTTCCAAAGGCAATTTGAAACCTGGAATTAGTCAAAACGTGCAGACCAGTAACATTTACTCAGTTATTAAGAGGTTTTTCTGGTTTAACATTGTTTAACATTGTTTAACATCTTCAATAAGGCATTCACACTTTCGTTTGTCCGTTAAAAAAACCCAGCGCATTAAACCACAACATTCCCTGAAGGGAAGGAAACATTGTTGGAAACTACTGACAAGAATAAAAATTTCTCTGATGTAGAGAGGCAGAGGCAGATAGGATATTGAAGTAGCAAATAGACTGAAAAATCTGAACTCCTTGAGAAAGCAAAGCCTGTGCTTTCCCACTGTCTATTTGTGCTGCATTCAATCCCTTACTAGATACATTTCTTGTAGTCATGACAATCAGCATTTCAGAACACACAAATCTGTCACTACTCTGGAGTTCAGCTGAAAACTGACACACTCCAAGCTGGAACTTAGCAACTATTTTCCAGAAAAATGGGGTGTTACATGGCATTTCATACACTAAACCAAGCTTACATGTCCTTCCATACTGAAATCTTTCTAGGATTTCCTGGTCTGTGATTTGGCATATCAGATAACAGAATTCTCTTCCTGTCAAAACAGCATGGATTATAGCACTTCAGTTTCATACTCAGTTAATAGACAATTAAAGCCCTGAAGAATAATTCTGGATACAGAGTTTGTAAGGCACAGCCACCTCCAGTTACAATTCATACTTTAAATGCAGAAAGATTAAGGTAATACACCTGTTAATAGAAAAGATCATAGGCATTGAGAGAGTAAGTAGTCTACAAAGCCACATTTATTTGCACATGTACAGAACAAAGCAACAGATGTTATTGTTTTCCATACAAAATTATATAAAAACAGTATTCACCTTCATAGATAACACTATACCACCTTAAGTTTTATTAAATACATTCAGAAAGCATTCTTGCACGCACACAACATTAGTATTAGGTAGTCCCAGGTAGCTCCAACACTGCAATGTAATTATTCCTAGTGGTATGAAGGGATCAAAGATTAGTCTGCAACTAAAATAAAAAGAATCCTGGTCGAGAAGCAAGCTGAAGTCTTTCTTCCACTGGTCACCAAAACAAGGATCATCATTGAACAGATTAACTATATCTAGAACATAGATGTAAATACTACCAAAGCACCTGCAGAAAGCAGGCAAGAGTGGTTTTCCAGACTGACTTGAGCTATCTTGGCCAGTGTTAACATTCCCATTTAATCACTGCTTGCCTATGGATAGGAAGTTTTTATAAAACTGGAGGACAGACAGAATTGACTTAAGAGCTTGCGGTTACAGAAGAAAACAAAAAGTATAGATTCAAATCAATTGCTTTGCCTTCCCACCCAGCACTGGAGAGATTGCTTTACTAGGTCTTAAAATTCCCATTCTTGCAAGGAATAGAGGGGAAAGGCAAAATTTTATATTTCCTGCAATACTGCCTTCCTACATATAGTCTAAAAAGGGGAATTTAATTGTCAACAGGACATCTCAAACAATTTATTTAAAATGCACATTTATTTCTACAAAAAAAAAGTGTATGATACAGAAGAAATGATCACATCTACTTTAAAGGTTTACCTATTAAAATATACAGAGTATCTTAATGAGTACAGGATATTTAAAAAAAAGATGCAAAGGAGTGTTAATCTTTTATTTTTACATTTTCAGGAACTTCACATAATTTTGGTAAGTAACCTTTTACAAAATTATGTAAAAAGTACAAGAATGCCTGGTAAACAGTCTGCATTTTTCCAAAAGATTTTTTACAGCATGCAATTCTTAAGGCAGCCTTCTCTTCCTCCTTACAAGGAATCCTTTCACTCAAATAATCTTCTGCTGCAAAGATTAGGCTAAGGAAGCTTGGTCTCTTCTGTTAACGCCTTTTGTCTTTCCTGTCTGATTTACGGTCTCTTTCACTCCGTGAAGTTCTCTTGCCTGACCGACTACTTTCTGATATAGATCTCTTTCTGTCAGACCTCGAACTTTTATCCTTCGAGCTTTTGGTATCTCTACCACCACCTTTTGAGGACTTGTGACTTCTATCTACTCCCGAAGCATCCCTTCGCTTCCTGTCTGTGCTCCTCCTGCGTTTCCTATCTCTGTTATGCCCCCTTCCTCGGCTTCGACTCCTGCTTTCACTACTGCTGGAGCTACTGCTCGAGCTGTCCCTGCTCGTAGTCCCACTGGTAGTGCTGCTGCTGGTGGAACTGCTCCGACTGGTGCTGCTGCCAGTACTGGAGCTGCTCGCACTCGTGGTACTGCTTGAAGTGCTACTGCTACTACTGCTGCTGCTACGGGTATGACCAGCTTTGTTCCCTGCCCTACCCCTGCTTCTACTCCTATTCTTACTCTTACGTTCTGCACTCGGTGTCTGATTCTGCTCTGCCTGGGTTTCAGCCACCTTTACAGACACCACAGCATTTTCATCCTTGTCTGCCTGGGGCTCTGTATCCTGAGTGGACTGAGATAACTGAGGTGACTGTGCTAGTGGCACAGACTGTGGCTGAGATAGAGCCTCAGCCACAGAATCTGTCTGAGCTTCAGGTGTTTTTTCCTGTGTTTCTTCAAGTTCAGCTTTATTTTCTGTTTTGATACCTTTCTCCTTCTTGGGAGAAGCAACATTACACACTTTTTCTGGCTGAGCATCACACTCTGTTTCTGGTTCTATTTCTTTGCCATTTTCATTTTCTACAGGTTCTACACTATCTGCCTCATTCATTTCAGCCACATCCTGCTCATTATCCACTGGCTGAATGTTTTCACTTTCCTCTTTTACAACTGTGACCTCCTCATGCTGACCATCCTGTTGCTTGTCATTCTCCCTCACCTCAGTAGGCTCTTCTACTTTCATCTCCATGTCCTGTTTCTGTTCATCCTCTTCCTGTTCTTTTTCTGCATCGCTATGCCCTGAACCTGAACCTATTTTTCCCTTTTCCTCCCCTACCTCCTCCATTTCTACATCATTGTGCTGATTACCTGTCTCCATCTCTTCCACCTGCTGAGCCACCTTACCCTCTTCCTGCTCCTTGTTCTGTTCTTCCTTCTTTTCTTCATTCTGCACCTCCTGATGTTCTTTTTCCTTCACAGATTGTCTTCTGGGCCTGGCCTCCATTTTGTTAATCTGCTCTGCAAATTCATTTCTCCTGCTTTCAAAGAGTGCTGGGAAATAAATGCATAAATAATAGTTAAAATAACCTACAGATACTGATATTTACCCTTTAACTATGAGCTAGGAAGTTATCATATTGTTCAACTTATAAATACTGCATCCTTGTTCTTTCTGAAGTAGCAAGCCATTCATGCATAATGAAAAAGACTACTAGTTACCCTAAGAAAACAAAGCAAAGGGAAGAGTAAGCTCAGCTGAGTATTAGAACAGTAAAGCCCTAAATCTAAGCTAACAAAAAGTTTTTGACTTCATTAAAATCAAACCAGCCAACAATATATCAAAATAATATCTTAATTTCCTGGTATTTATCTATTAATGTTATACTTCCTAAAGTAACCAAAAGACAGTAAAAATAAGCAAAAAGCTGGTTAGGTATTAAGAAAGCTTAATTACTGAAGACTATTCAGACAGGTGAGCTACCTGCTCTTATCCCCCAACCCCAGAAAAGGAAAAAAAGCTCCTCAGAAAAAAACAAACCAATACATTCTTAGTTTAATAAAAAAAGAACAGTAAGACTACCATCAATCGGAGTATTTTAAATTGTTTTCCAAAAGAAAAATATAGTCATCCTGTGAAACAGAAATGAACATACATTGAGGTAAAAAATATCATCATAAATTTCTAATGCTATGATTAAGAAAATACTTCTCAAATGCTTTGTAAACACTTGCATTTCCTTGGGTCTTCACGGTCTTTCCTTTGCCTCTTCAAGAACTAAGTTGCTGCACTTGCATACATCTGGGTACTAAAGCTAATATAAAGGACTCTTTTAAACACATACCTCTGAAATTATGCATACACATCTTTTGGCTTCTTGTAAGAGAATCAAATCCCATTCAGTATAAAAGTAAGTCACTGAAAGATCAATGTCCACTTATGATGAACACCCATGCAAGAATATAGTTTGTCCTAAGCATGAAATTCATGTATTTAAGCAGAGACTTAAAAGAAATGTGTATGGCTAACAAAGGGAGGCAAGAACAAGGGCCTTCATATCACAAAGACCACTTACCATTCATCTTTCTCTGTGACTCTTCCATCAGTTTCTGCGTGGCAGGACACATTCTCCCAGGTATGTAGAATAAATGAGGTTTTGTCTTTGTTCTTATGTATTTAATTATTTTAGCGTTATGTTCATTCCATTCTTCTTGCTGAGAAATGAAAGAAAATAACCCTGAGATACACAAGAAGAGTTTAAACAAAAGCAAGATCAAGAACAAAACAAAACCTTACCAGCTGAGCAAGCTCAACCTTTTGCTCCAATAACCGCAGCTCTGTCTGTTTAGCACGTCTCTCTTCAAACAGTTCTCGCCTCTCATTTTCAACTTGCTTTCTCTCTTCCTCTGCCTGCACTTCAAGTTTTTGTTCAATTTCTTGTCGTCTCTTTTGCTATAATAAATGAAATACCATCTTAACTTTTTTTCTACATCAAGAAAAAGTGTTCTAGTTTGATCCACTTAAATTTTTTCAATTATTTACACCACTAAAGGCATTCCTAAAAACACATTATGAAATACCTCCTAAACTACAGGTAATGAAAGAAAGAGTGTCACTGCTTGCTGGCACCTAATTTTTTGTTGGTTTAACTATATAGTGATGGGGCCCTGTGGATTTCTGTCTGCTTTACCATCTTTCAGTTTGGACTTAAATTTTCAATATAAGCTTCAACAAACTGGGTTTTTTTTTCCCAATGGCAGAAAAATGAAAGAAATGTATTTCAGGTACCAGGGAAATCAGGTAAATTTTCCCACTTGGGAGAGAAAAAAGTCAACTCCTCCAGAAAAAACTGAAGGACTGCAGACTGGTGTTTGTGATTAACAAAAATTAGATTGTGAATACTTCCAGAGTATTAACTGGTAATTATATACATTACTACCATCCAGGAATGCCCTGTTTGTATGCCCTAGACTGCCATGTGCTCAGATTGTACCATAGCTGTCAATAAAAAAATGTAATTTACTGCCTGGGCAACAAAATAGTTGTGTCATAAAACTCCTCAGGCCTCTACTTTGATTCATAGCAAGTTCATATGTATGAAGAAAAAGATCTCCATATGGATTTTCAGAAAAATTTTGCAAGGAGCAGTAACACCTTGAAGTCTCTTTGTGCAAACCCATAGTGCTATAAATTAGACAGATCATCCTGATAAATAGTTTTTTGTTCTAATGCAAGCAGGCCAAAGTGAACTTTGGTCTTATGTGCCACATGACAAGTTAGGTAAACCACCCAAATACTGAATCTGAAAGTAATCAATACCAGCACTGTGAGTCAGCTCTGCTGACACTATACTGAAAACATTTGAAGTTTAAATTGTTCTTTCTGCTTCAACTGGACTGCTGAAACTCAAACTTTCAAACACTGTTTTTAATCTAAAGATTATTAATGTTAACTGAATAACCCATTTAGTGCAACACCAAACAAATACCATAACCTTCACAAATTAAAAGGGCATACTAGGAATAAAGGTACCACCATCCCATATACAAATTTTTTGAAGTAATCACTAAGGTATGCAAAGCTTTTGCTTCAGTACAATCACACAATAATTTATTAATATCAGAAATTCTGGTTATCTGGGCTGGAAGGGGAGAGGCATTTTTAGACAGATAGCATAACCAAGCACAGATTTCTGTATATTTGGTTATAATTAAACATCTGGAACACACCAGAGTAGGCACTGCTTCAGCAATACCACATCACTATTATTTCCAGAAACAGCCTATGACCTCTTAAATGGTTACCTGATTAAATTCCATTTAACACTGCCTTTTTGCCTCCACAAAGGTCAGAAATAGGGTTGCAAAGTCATAGTAAGAACCCCTTTCCTGCCTCCCACCCTCACTCCCCTGCATTAAGACAAACAAACACCTACATGGCACTCTCACCAATGTGCTGCACCTGGAACCTCTGCTGTAGGCAAATTTTCATTCTTACTTGAAATAGCTTAACCACACATTTTGCTTTATTATTTACAATCTGATAGAATTTAAAGTAAGTACCCTCTCAGTAGCAATAGCAACTGTGGACTCCTGTTTAAATTTTTGAAGAGTGCCCATCAACAAGCCAAATATACGTCGATTCCTGAAAAAAAACAAACCCACAACAAAAAGAAATTTGAGATTCAATTTGAGTACTAAGATTTTTATTTGCATAAACAATCAGAGAAACTTTCCACCTCAAAGACACTTATTTTTAAAGGCTCAGTAATACCCAAGGCCACTAGCAATAGAAGACATACTGACTGTGCCAACAATCCAGGACATAATTTACAGTGACATATCATTTTGTTTACAAGTAAGACACAGCTCTTATCTGTAAAACAGAACAGCTAGCACAGGCAAAACTGGAAGCCTGAACATTTTTCATCGGGAAATAATAACACCAAGGAAATATTTAAAAAAATCTTAAAGCAGAGAGCACTGAAGAAAAAACAGCCAAGTAAATACAGTGTGAGCTATCATTAAAGCAGCAAACTGGGTTTTCTGAAAAGCATATACTCCTCTCTCCACAATCTGCTTAGACTATTAAGGAGAAATGGAGCCACAGGGGAGTGAAAGCTTATCTATCACAGCTGCCCAACAATGAGACACTACACTGTGGGATGAAACCAGAACTGCTCTCATCCAATTAGGTGTTGTTTTGAGAAAAATAAATAAAATTCTTCAACAAATTCCCTTCTTCTGAGAAAGAACTAGATCTTGACTTCTACCTTTTCTTTTATTCAAATTAAGTCTTTACAACAAGAGGCAAATTCTCTTATTTGCCTTGAACTTTTACCTGATTAAGAAAGAAAGGAAATGATACTGTCTTCTTAAGTACCACTCAATTACAGTGGCACAAACCTCACATGGAAAGGTAAAAGTGTATTAGGTAATAGGAACAGATAAAAAATAGAAAGCCAGAGATCACTGAAAGTGCAGTTGTATAGTGATGACATCCCAGAAGACACTGAGCAAAATCAGGAGTTCAGTGGATGTTGTCCTCTTAAAGAACCTCCTTCCACCACAAGTCACAGAAACAAACACTGGTTTTCTCATCTCCTGATGAGAACTACTAAACTGAAAAGCAGTAAAACTACAATTCTGAGGGAACAAGCTTTTAATGCCAGAAGCTCTAGGAAGTTCAGTAAGAATTCTGGAGTTCCCTGCGAGGGAAGCGATTAGAACCTAGTAATGGAAGCAAGAGCAGAGTTTAAGTGGGGTTAGAACTAAAAGAAACAAGCCAAGTGCCAGTTTTCTGTGCCAGTTGATCTGTGGGGGACTTATGAGAGAAGCTTTCTAGAGTTCCTTATTCCAGTTCTCATTCTTCTGTTTATTTGAGGTGTAATTATTATTGCACCAGGTGACTTGCAGTCTGAAGTGGATGGAGTCCAAGAGGTCAAACACAGCTGCAAATTTGATCTTCCAACACCTCTTACCAATAGAACTGCATTTCAGCGAGAATTTTAATGAGCTACTCTGAGACAAATAAAATATAGGGAAAAGGAGATATACATTGGAGGAATCGAAAAAGCAGCAGGTAAAATGAAGGTAAGACTGCACATGCAACAAGGAGTCAAAGTAGTAAGAGAAAAGAAACGCGATGGAACTATTGGGTTTAAAAAGAGGCAGTGGGAGTGAGGAACCATACCCAAAACCCTCCTTCCACCAACAAAATAAATGATGAGCCAAGACAGCTGTAATAATCCAAGACATTAAGCAACCAATGAAGCTACAGATATTTTTGTCTTACTCAAAAGACGTTAAAACAGCACTAGCAAACCTGTTCCTGTAGGTGGCCTGAAAAGTAGAATCCGTGCCAGTTATGAGAAGAGAACAATGCACATGTGGCTGCTTGTGAAGTATTCCGAGAGAACATTTTTTAAATTAAATTTTATACAATAATGGTAACTCTTCAACAAACTTTGATACACAACAGCTTGTGTGCACTACCTTTTAAACCTAAATCTACTTCCTATGGTAGGACCAAAAGTATCACATTACTGTAAAAGAGATTTCCCCATACCTTTGTTTTCCTTTCTCATCCATATTTTGATCTTGTATAAGGTCTCGACGTGTTCGCTCTTTGGAGGTAGCAACAACAGAAGATGGCAACGCTGGCTACAACAAAGGAAAACAAACCATTTGTTCATCATGTTGCAGGTAGGTTTCTTCTTGCACAGCTCCATTTACTAGGTATTACCTTTTCATGTATATTACTATGTATTACCTTTTTAATATCGTCATCCTCTGCGTCGCTTTCTTGGCGTGATTCTCTCCTTGTCCGACGTTCTCCTCCCAGCCTGAGGAAGAAAGTTAGTGGTCATTAAAGAACATGCATTTAGGAAAGAATCTCTTCCAGCAGGAGAAAAAGACAAGCACCTCTAGTCAGAAGAGTCAACACTGACAAAAATCTCCCCACTGTTCCAACAACCAGTAAGAAACCTTTTACAGACTGAATCTACTGGTGAAAATGAGAATCTACTGTTGGTGAGACAGAACAGTTTAAATTTTAATGCAGCTTGCACAGTAATAAAAACAGAAGAATCTGCATAACTATCATATTTGACTTTTAAAAATACATTTGGAATTTATTTCTTCTTTTAAATTGTTGTGTGTTTCCAGAACCTCTAAAATGGTTACTTGTATAAAGGGATCACTAGAGAGATTTAAATGCATTGACATGGAAAGGTTGGCACAATTTCCTAACCAGGAAATACTATTTATGTTACCTACTGAATACCTATGGGAGAGAGGCAGAAAGCTTACCAAATGAGACAGGGATGAACTAAGGCTTTAACAAAAAACAACTTAAAATAAATAATTTAAATAAAATAAATCCTAAAAGAACTAATTTAAGTCAAAGTTATTTTCAGCCTTCATTTTCAGCTTGGTGGCACAGCACTTTCCTGTTTCCCAGCTTCATTTTCTGCTAACTCAAGAATTCCAAAGCAAGTTTTGCTTTGGCCAAGAACTACCATCAAGAATTACCCACAGCACTTAAGCTCACTATTATCAGTCACATCTGATGGATTTGCATCTAGATGTCAAAGCTCAAAACTCGAGTCCAGTGTCACATATTCAATTTATTGAACAAGAGATCTCAGTTGTAATTCAATTTGTGTTCACTGCCAACAAATGTGACTGCTAAGAAGAATGTAATACAGCAGACTGTATGCCAATAAACCCAGAAAATTCCAAGTATCTTTGTAGTGCTATATCTTTATATTATGGCTACCACCTTTATATTGCTCTGAAGTATGAAAAAGATTTTGCCACAGTGATTTGCTATTACCCAAATTATTTCCAACAAGCCCTGAATATGCAATCTCCAAAGATGACAGTGAAAGTCATCAGTTAACAGCAGTTGTTGGTTTACTGTTACAAATTCTCATTCAGAAAAACAAGTTTGCTGCATCAGTTTTTGCACTCACCTACTGGATGCACCTTCAAGATCCCTCTGTTTGGCTGGGGGTCCTCCTCCACTGTCCGAGAATCCACGCCTAAAAGAAAACACTTGTGGTCTTAGAACCAGCTAGGTTAGTCCCTGACCCACCTGAAGTCTGCACAATTCAACTGTAATTTGGCTTTATGGTCGTGATTAAACATCAGTTTCACTCAGCTCTATCAGCATTTACTGTTAGTGCTGCAGTGAAGTATTCAAACATCTTGCTTGTGAACCAACTATTTTCCACCTTACATTTCTGCACTTATTTAACTGAGTAGCTACAATGAAACGAGCACGTTCAAATAATCTTCTCTGCGGTAATTCTCAAGATGTGGTTCTCGTCTACATTTTAAAATCCCTCCTGGGCTCCTACCAGTTTATTAATCACCAAGAGACTGGGCTTAAACGATTTCAAAGACAAGATCCCAGCCACCACACAACACCTTCCTTCATTTTGACGTTTCCCCTTATTTTTCAGCCTAACAGCCGAGAAGGCCGAGGAAAGCGACCCATTTAAACCCGCCGCGCTCAGAATGAAAAGGCACTCGAAGTTGAACCCCCAAGCCGCGCAGGGCGCTCCGGGGCTCCCTCGCCCAGCAGCGCAGCGAGGAGCGGAAGCAGACGGGGAACACCCGGCCCGGCGCAATGGCCAGAAGACGGAGGGACGAAGGATGAGCCCCCCGCGCCCGCTCGGCGCCTCCTTACCTTAGCAGTAAGCTCCCGCGCCCTCTACCTCCACCGGGGCCTGTGAGGGCTAACAGCCTGTTCTGAGGGGGCCTGTAAGAGACGGAAAGCGCTGTTACTGCGGCCAGCCCGGGCCCCGGCGCGCTGCTGCCCGCCCGGCCCGCCGTGCCCGCGGCCCTTCCGTCCTGCG
>VZRX01010206.1:330798-345217 GCA_013398075.1 Notiomystis cincta
CCGCTGCAGCACCAAGCTGGAGAGCATGGGCTTCCGCGTCGGGCAGGGGCTCATCGAGAGGTGAGTGAGGCCCCGCCCGGGCAGCGCTCCTGCCCCGCCAAGTGAGGCGCTTTGCGGGGACAGAGAGCGCGTTTCTCCTGCATCGTTGGTTCCGGCGTCTCCTCGCTTCGTGTCTCGCTCTTGCGGGGACCTGTGTTTGCGGAGCACGGGAGTTTTGGAGGGTGCTGTTCGCCTGGTGTGTCCCGTCATGTAAAACAGTCAGGGTGTATCGTTACTTTTGATGCTTTTAATTGTCATTGATTCTACTTTGCGTGTTTCCTGCTTCTGGTACGTTTTATGACTTTATTCTCTCTATGATTTACTTCTTAAGCATAATTTTATGATTGGCCGTTACTCTAATTCGATTTTGTAAAGTGCTCTCAGTCTTTGCAGCTTCGCGAGTGAGCAGCTCGGGCCCTTTGGGGACCCGCGGTGCAAAATCAGCGCCCTCGTTCCGAGGTCGTGAGGAGACGCTTGAGCTTCTGAAATTATGCTTTTGTTGAACAAAGTGGTCCTTTAGGGCCAGATAAAGACCCTCAAGGAGGATAAAGGGAGAGAACTTTGAAATAAGCAGGAGAAAGAAATCCCTTCTGATAAATGGGAACAAGTTTTACCTGCTTGTTCCTATGTTAGAGCTCCTTTGCATATTTAAAGAACTCCTTCCAAGGGGTAGTATAGGCATGAGCTTTTTGTTTATCTTCTATTTAGATATCGTGCTGGAGATAAAACCGATGGAGCACTTTCCACCCTTCTATATGTTAACTGCGTTTGATAATCATGGAATTAAAGCAATTTATTCTGTTATCATCTTGCAGATACTAAGATAACACTGTGTTGCTCTTAAGTTAAAATACTTGATGAATGCACACTGAAGCTGGAATGATACTGTACGATGGTTGGAAAACAGATTTCTATAATAACCTCAAAAATTATGTAGTATAGTACCATTAAAAAATTTTCTTTGTTTAGTTGGGCAGGTTATATGTACCATCATTATTGATATATTTCTCACTTATCTCTTAGGTTTACAAAAGACACTGCCAGGTTCAAGGATGAATTAGATATTATGAAGTTCATTTGCAAAGATTTTTGGACAACGGTATTCAAAAAACAAATAGATAATCTAAGGACCAATCACCAGGTACTAATGCTGTAGAATAAGATTTAACTTAGAAAATCCGTGAGAGTTTTGAGTTGCTAGTGCATTTTTCATTTTTCTTGGTCTAGAATTAATTACCAGATAAGAAACCCAAAATGTTCCTTTTTTATTTTTGGTTTAAAAAGCCTGCTTTTCAATATTCCTATTATCATGTAGGTTTAGAATACAATTTAATCATTGCCTATCATGTCTTTATTGACACCCTGTTTGAAAAGACTTTGAATTTCATATGCACTGTTGCAGAGTTACAGTAATGATTAAAGTTGATTCACATTTAAACAAGATCTTTTTAATCTATCTCCTAATAAATGTTAGTTAAAAAACAGTGAAAAAGTGATGTTACTGTCTTAATATCTATTTAAATAGTACATCTGCCCTGAAGTGATTTTTTTACTTTGAAGAATATTAAGAGTTTTCAGCAGTTGAGACAGTTGTAGTCTATTGAAAATACTTGTATAAGAAACAGCTGAGAAACTTCTCAAATTTGCATGTTGTTGACATTGTGCTGTATCCTTGTGCTTTCTTATATCAACAGCCACAGTTCTTAAAGCCAGATCAAAATAACTTAAGGACCCATTTTTACCCGTAGGATAAAAAACTTTTTCCCATTGAATGACTTGGTTCTCTTTCTGATCATTCTCCTGGTGTGTCAGATTAGGAAGAAGAAAATTTGTTCAAGGATTATGCCTAATAAAATAGGTTTTATTTCTCAATGACTTGTTTATCAAGTAATAACAGATAATAATTACCTTAGAAATCTGGGGTTTTAATTCAGAGAAAGTGGCACTATTGAGTTTAAGATCTTAATTGTACATGCAGCCTTAATTTAAGTTCAAAGCTTATGGAATTCCAAAGTAGCACAATCAGTAACAAGGAAATTAAAATGGCAGGTGTAGATAAAGCTATATTTTGTTTATACTGACTTCATTAAGATGCATATTTTTGCACAAAATTGTATTGTAGAAAACATCAGACTTTTACTTTGATTGTCTGCTAGGTGTTGTTGCCTGTACTGCTATTAAGAAAAATAATTCCCACTGAATTTGAGAATAAGAATAGAGACTTGCAAAACCCAATGAAGATTGAGATTTGAATGTAAAAATCAGTATGCATTTGATATATTACCAAAGGCTTTCTGGTGTGGAACTATTTTTTCTGATCACTGAAAGGACTCTTCTAAGGAGAAATGTACATAAACGTTTTTAGGGTTAACTGATCATATTTATTATCTAGGGGTTTGTTGTATACTCACAATTAAGTATATTTTATTTTGATATTCCTTGTAAGTAAATAATGCAATTTAAACGGAAATCACATATGCCTTAACCTAACATTTTATTTTTCAGCCTGAGATCATAGATATTTTATCCACAAATCAAATCCATTCACAGAAAATACTGGTTCTATAATACTGCACATTTAACTAAACCCCCCAATTTTTTCTTTCTAAACAGGGTATTTATGTCCTTCAAGACAACAAATTTCGTCTCTTGACACAAATGTCTGCAGGAAAGCAGTATTTAGAACATGCACCAAAGGTACCCTTTGATTTTATCTGTGTGGGGTCTGCCAGCTTGATTTTAATTACCTTGATCTATTAATAATAACTTTAAATTTTGTAATTAAATAGATACAAACTCTTCCAAAGGACATCTAAAGATACATCTTCAGAACCTGTGTGCTTTTTAGAAAGGTACCTTGTTTTAGAACAGTGGGTTTGGTTTATAGTTCAAAAAAAGGTCATGGTTGTTGTGAAACTTGTGGCTGTTACATTTGAGTTACTTCATGGCTAAAGCTTGTCTGCCACACCTGCCACTGTTACACAGATTCTTTCTCTTTGGAAAGCATGTGGGTTTTTTAAATTCCCAAAACTCATTTGGAAGATGCTATTTGTTATGTAAAACAAGCTTCTGAGATGATGTGAATGTTCAGGAAGATCTCCCACCAATTAAAAATAGCTTTTGGTGCAGATGCTGAGTTAGGGTAATAGTTCAGGTAAGTAAAATCAGTGCCTCTGCAGAACCTATCATAGAGCACTTTGGTTCAGGTGGATTAAGAAAAGGGACATTTTATGGTTTCTTAATTCTTGATCTTAGTCCTCCCAATTTGCTGCTGTGCTTGGGATTTTTTTGTGTTTGATGAAACATTTCTTCTGTTTTGCAACACACATTTTAGGTATCTGCAGGCCTTTGTATTCTAAAATATGGCCTGTGCAAGAAAGCTGTCTCAGACTGTTTCTCCTTTGTTGACTTTAATACCAGTTGCTAATTTCAGCCAAGTCTTGGAAAGAATTGTTTTAAGGATATTCAGTTCCTACATGCTTAATGGAAATAGAAAGTGGCAAAGGCAAAACACTGCCTCTAATGAGAACAATCCGTGTAGTGAGCTGCACTCTACCCAATATTGGAGCTTTTATCTATTGGAGACCTGACAAAGCCTCTCAAGCAGGGTAACAAAACCCACTCCCCTGGTTTTCTGTTGTCCAAGTATTAAGTCCTGTTCTTGAGTACTTAGTTTCAATCTTTATCAACAAGCTTTCCTGTTGACACGTATTTAAAGTGCAACTTTGTATTTAGTATTTAGCATTCACCTGTGGACTAATCAGAGGAGGCCTATCGAATCTGGGAATAAAGAGTATTGTAACAGCTGAAGTTTCCTCAATGCCTGCATGTAAGTTGTTCACTTGGTAACTTTCCTGACTGACTTTGTTGCTGTTACAAGTATTTTTTAAAGTGGGATTTGATTGAAGGTGCTGGACCATAGAAGTCCATGTGAACTTCAGGATATGGCTTGCCACTAAATCCTTTAGTACTTAGAAAATACTGACAGAGGATAAAATCTCCATGATGTTGAGTGGGGAGAGCAAAATTAAAGAGTGGTATTTACATTTAGAAACACGAAATGTGTAAGGATGTGTGTCCAGAAGGTTATTTGCAGAAGTGAAGATCTTTCTCTATAGGAGTCAATAAGAATGTTAGTAAGCCAAGACCATTTTAACTACCTAAGCTGCTCAACTGAAAATTTTCCAGATTTTGCACAAGTTTTAGGCTTAGCTGACAAAACTTCTGGGATGTGGGACATGGTCACCTTACAGAAAAAAAGCACAGAAAAGCTGTTCAGTGTGGAGTTGAAATTTAAATGCTAAATTTAAATAATGGCTCAACTGCTTACAATTAAACTGTAAGATTGAAATGCTCCTTACTATTTCTTTGAAAAAAATAATTACAAGAAAATAATTATTTGGAGAATTAACTCTAATGGTAATAATGTGATCTGACTCTGCTTTTCTTGCAGGTAAATTTCAGGTGATGATACAGAAGATGTAGAGCACATTCAAATCTGGGTATCTACTTTAAAAAGCCTTCGTGTATGGATTCAGTATCTTGGCTCAGTCTTGTATATAACATGTAAATTATAGCAGTGTGCAGCACAATTCCAAAATATATAATAAATGCTCATAGAAATAACACTAAGCTTGTGTCTTGGTATGAAATTTATTCTATACCAAATGATGTCCATATGGTAAAAACCGTGTACTCTATACAGTTTTCAGCAAAATATTTCAATTACTAAAAAAGCCTGGAAGACCAGAGGCAAAGTTTGAAAACAGAATAATCCTGACCAAGACTGAATTTGAAAAAGAAACTAATGTGAATACCCAACTGTAACCTTTCCCTATTCACTCTGAACTGGGAGGCAGCAATTGCTTTTGTATTTCTTTGATGGAGCCATTTTCACATGAGCCAAAAACATCCCTTAAAGATGTTAGGGTGGAGACCTTTGTAGGAATGCAGTTGGAGGGAGTAGAAGAGAGCTTGTTTTTACATGGCTTAAGTTTCTCCTACATCCCTAAAATTAGCAGATGTTCCTTGTGTCAGAATGATTTTATGCCTAAGGTCATCTATTGGTCAAAGAAGGAAATTTGTTCTACCTTGTGCATAAATTCAATATTATTGTAATTGTTTTTAATTGCTAGCTATGGTTCAGTTGTGCAATAAGTTTGTGCAGGAAGATAATTAGGCCTGAAATCTCTTCTGGGATTTGCTAGATACTACTTGTTACAAGATTTGCATAACAATACATATCTTGCTTTAGGTAAGCATGAAAACATCTTGTTAAAACTTCTAATAAATTTTGCTGTAAGACTTTTTTTTTGGCAGGTTCAGGCCTTATACTTACCTTCAAATGCATCAGAACAGAAGCTTACAGTGTTTTTCAAAGTGTGAGAATGCCTTGTGATAGATTTGGTTTCTGTGACCAGTAAACAATTGTCTGAAGCTTATAATGGCTTTCTAGAAAGCTGTCACAGGCTGTCAAGCTAGAGATTATAAATATTATAACCAAGATTTTATTATGCTTGAGCTTAAGGTTGTGACCAAGTTCTCATCTTTTCAGGTACTGCAAATGCTAGTTCAGATTAGTTGTAGCTGAATAACTTACCAGTTCTTGGAAACATGTAGAGCAAAATTTGAACCAGCTGAATGCTGTCCAACTTTTTACAGAACTAGCAGAGGTGGAAGTAACTACAGTAGTATGGTACCCAGTGGGGATTTGCAATGTGATTGAAACCCCTGGGTTCTTACCCCAACAATTCAGAGGAAGATGGTGGTTATTAACCTTTATAAGTTTTGTTTGGAGTTGTAGGACAGGAGATTCTTGGATTTCATAGGTCCTTCAGCTGCCAACTCATCCTGCTTTCAACATGCTGAAAATGCTACTAAAAAGACCAGAAATAATTTGCACTGTATGTCTAATAAATGGATATCTCAATGTCATCCCATTTAGGCATCTGCAGTTGGGTAGACATGCAGTATCAACAGGTACAAAACCCGTTATTTACATTTCCAGAATTAACTGTTATTGTAACTCACTTTGGTTCTTCACTTGACACCTAAGGCTACCATTCCACCTGCAAGAGTGTCAGTCATTCAAAGGCATATTAAAAGATGTATGAATAACTGGTTATGGCTAATTATTGTTTTAAATTTTGAGGAGGGGGATTTTAATTCTACAGTACACAGAAAGCAGATGTCATTTAGTACTGTTTATCTGCTGCTATTTGCTGAATTCATAGTTCTTTTAATTGTTGAAGACTATCACAACTGTACCAATCAGATGTTGATCCTCTTGGCAAAGCACTCCATATTAAATATATAAAAATAAGCAAGGTAATGTATATGTCAGGATAACCATAGAGAAAATAAATTTGTTCATTCTGTTAATAAATGCTTCTACTGAAAGCATTGAATACAGGTGTGTAATTTTCACTGGTTTCTGCAATGGTTTACTAAAAATGGTATTACTACTCAAGAAGTAGTAATGTTTACATTTTACTAAAACAATTGTTTCAGTAAACATGCTGGCTGAAGTTGAACTGCTAAGCAGTGCTAGAGCTCAGGCACCAAAACTTGAAAAAATACATTCAGCCCTAACTGTATAGATTTCTGTAGTAAGGCTGCTGTTAAATAATATAGAGTGAGAAAATCCCACATGTTTAAGAACACTTTTTAAAATCCTTTAGTTTTATTAAAACAGTCCTCAATAAGTCTGTTAGAAAAAGAAAAATAATTCATAATGTAACCTCAGACTCCACCCAATAGCAGTGTCCATAGACTGCTCAGATTGTAGAAATTTCTACCCAAGAATGTAGATTACAAAGACAGGAGCTTGAGAGATGATGCTGACACTTCAATTACCCCTTTGCAAAGATGGTGATGATGGTTTGGAGACACTGACAATCTCAGCTAAAACTCAGCTTAAGTCATTCACAGCTGTCCCAAACACATTGGTGTGAGGGTGTTCTGAAGGGATTGTGTCGTACTTCAGGTCTGAACAGTGCAGTGTCTTGCTGTTAACTCTGGTAATGCTGTTTGCACTGTGGCAATGCAAAATACTCAGTGTTCTCAAAGCAGCCTAGGAAGGCTCATCAGCCAGGTCACGTTGATCAAAGTACCTAGGAATGAAGTGGAATATGGTAAGAAACCTCAAATGCAACATACTCCTTCCTTCAAGCTGTCCAACCCATTGCTTTCTAGCTCATCTTTTAGTGTTGCTATCATTAATTATGGCTTTACAGTTCAAGGGGTTCACCTGAATAAGCTTACTTTACTCTTAGATTTATCTTAAGGCCTTTTAGCTATGTATATTTGCTGCATTGGCCCAGGGTACTTTTATTGACTTTCACTTTTAAAAGGATTTAGGTTAGTACAAATAATCATACATTTATGCTGGACATACATTACTGGTTTAGGTGTAGAAGTTGCATTACCTGCTAACTAAGCAGATTATCAAGTTCAGAGCTGATATTTGTTCTTCATTCTTGCTCTCCTGGAAAAGAGATTAAATATTACAACAATTCTTTTGTTACCTGTGTCAAATAGATAAGCTGTTACATGCCATCTTATGTGTATTTGTAGTCTTCCCTTCATTCTCAAGCAAACTTGTGACATGAAAAATTAATTATTAAGACTTCTGAAAAATGATCCTCCTTAGCTGCTAAATTCACCAAGTCCTCTGCACAGTTATATTAAATCTTACCTCCAGTGCCCTGACTTCTGAACATCGTCTTGCCAGCTGTCGAATAAGGGAGTGAGCTTCAGGTAGCAAAGGTTTTTCAAGGCAGGCCAACAGTGCATAAAGCCATCTACCCTGTAAGGATTCAAATAACAAAGTTTTAATTCTGAGCAGTTCCTTGAAGATTTAAGCAATTTGTGTTATATAGAGCAGGACTGAAGTGTTGGTCTCAAAACAAAACTGCATTCAAATGCTATATGCCATAACTGAATTTTGAAAACCACATTAGACACTACATGATAGAGTTTTGTGTCTCCAGATAAGATTCTTATGAGCACTTCTCCCAGGTTTCCTGACATTTTTTTGAATGCTGGCCAGGATATAAATTATTGCAGCTGATGCTATTATAGTCTGAAGGAAGGATTATTTTAGTGAGATCTAAACATTACTACCTGGCTATTAATTTTTAACTTCACAATCTGTGAAAAAACATTCCTGAATACTGAATGTATGAACCCAGATCTTTGTGGAATTAGTGGTTAGATCTGCTTTAAGATTTGCACCACTGTGAAAACATATCCTTTGAGTTTTACATCTCTGAATTCTAATGCATTCTCACAAACTTAATTTCTGGTACCAGTCTAGCTTCAGAGCTCTCAGTAGGTTTGATTTGTCACCACATGAATGCATGTGGTCTGTGGTGCATGTGGAAAGATTAAATGTGTCTTTGTCAGCACACTGTAATGCACCTCCAAACCAAACTGGAGGTGTTGGTAAAAACTGTGCAGCACCCTGTCAGAACCAAAGCTGCTGTGGTCTCTCTCCTAAACCTTGATACTCATCAGGCCTCGTGGCTGAAGTCAGTGGGGCGAGTAACACAAAGGGGAGGGGGTTTGGGCACTACTTCATATGTCTGTATCTGTTAGGTTTTGTAATTTTAGCCTTCCAAAAACAACTGTGAATACTCATTTTAATATCTAATCAAGAAAGTTTTCAAAGTAGTAGTATGATACAACCTATTCTAGATCTAGAGAACTCCTCAGAAAATGAAAATAATTTAATAGAAAACTGCAAACAATTTATTCTTAGTTTAATGCATTCATGTGCAAGTAGTTAGAATAAAATAAAAATTACCAGTTCTGGAGTAAATTTTTTCTCTCCAAACCAGCTTATCAGGTATTCTAAGACACTGGTTACTGTTGCCTTCAAAAGAGGAACAGAAAGAGACAATACAGTATCTGCAATGTTTTGTTTTGCTGCCCCCTTCTACCTGAAGGATTTTATGATATAAGAAGTATTTCTACTCCACATTATTTATTCCAGATTGAAGTTACTTTAAGGGTAAAGTAGGTGTTAAAGTACCACTTTTTGGAAAGACCTTTATATGAAATGAAGTAATTTTCTGTGTTAACAAAAAAGTATAGATAAGGATTAGGAAAGAGACATCACATTGACTGGTTGATTGTGTATAATGGTGGCAAGCCAGAAATGCAGTAAAGGAAAGTGTGACTCTTCTGGCCTTACAGTGTACATAAAAGTTCACAATCAAATTGAAGGACTGCACTTAAAAAAGTAAAAGAGAAATTTAAAAACATTGTAAAGCACCTATTGGGGCATTCAGCAAAATTTCAAACATTATATGTATTTATAGAGAAATTACAACAACAAAATACTTTCAGAACTAGTAATGAAAAATCTTTGCTGGTAAAGTTATGGTAGCTGAATGTGAGATAACAAATATATATTTTTCTTCTAAGTGTACAATAAATAGAATTTGTAATAAAGAATTGCCTACTCTAGGCAAAGAAAAATAGATAAGCCTTCTGCAACAGAGAGAATATGAGAAATAATGATTTAGGCAATGTCACTCTATGATTCTAAGAGATAGGCTTACCTGATTCATCCTGCTTACAATACTTAGTAAAGGGGGAAAGCCCACCTGAAAAAAATCAAGTTAGAAAATGCAAACATTATTACAAATTTTTGTGTTCTAATTTAGAACATGTTAAGACTTTAATTTGCTGTTCAGACACTTGTAGTGATTTGGAAGTCTGTTCTGAGCTTTGAAATTTATTTTAAAAGTATTTTCAATAAAGTTGAATGTCCAGTGAACTATCAGAGTACCTTGCCTCTACTGTTACTTGTTAAAGTTTTGTTTTTACAAAATGATGCAGTCACCCTACATGTTTGTAGGGTAACACACGAGAAGGGTAACCACGTATCACTGTGCAACAAAACCCTAAAGCAGACTGAAAAAAGCTTCCATTCAGTTCAGTGAGAACAAAGTAGTGACCAGCTGATAACAGATGAAGGAACTCTTCAAATTTTGACTGAAGACATAGACTTATTTTCTGCTTCACTTATTTTCTGCTTAAAAAGAATGTAAAATGGGACTTTCTGGGCTCACCAGAGTCTACTTTCTATTTAGCACAAAGTGGTAATAAACAGCAGGATTGTTTCCAGCAGTTAGTCTAGAAAATAGCTGCTAAAAATTAAATAGAAGTCCTATACTCACCTTCATGTAATCAATTCCTAAATTTTCATTATCAGATAGTGCATCTGTTTCTGAGTATACTCTTTCACCAAGGCAGAACTTCTTCCAGCCTTCTTCATCCTCTGATTTTGGCTGAAGTAAATAAAAATAAATGAAAACTGTGTAATATTGTTATCTTAAAGACACTGGAGAAAAGACCTGATAATACTCATCAATTGTTGCATGAAATTATAAAGCAAGATTAACCATGGATTGAGTAACTGGGAAGACAAACCACAGAGTGCTGCTATGAATTCTACTCACCATAGTAACATTGCTGTCCAAATGTTGCGACTGCCAGTGATTCCTGTGCTTGTTCAGGCTCTGAGTAATTAAAACAAAGTCAAATTCCAGTTTAACTCTGCAGTTATTTTATCCTAGCCTTAAAAGGTATGAAAAGTATATTTTATGACTTTCTATAAATCAGTAGATATATAGCCAGAACAACTGGCTAAATATTACCCATGCCTCTTAGCAGAAATGTAATTAAGATGCTCATGCTTTTGGAAAATGCTTGTGGGTTTTTGGAAGTAATGTTAAAGCTGAAGGCATTTTGAAGTCTATTACATAAGGTTAGGCTGAGGTAGTAAGCTTTAATAGTCTTCTAAACTTGTTAGAATGAGCTTAAGAATAAACCCACTTTGATTTAATCCAAAAACACACATAAAGCCAATATCCTGTTTCCAACAGTGGTCTGTATCTGCATCAGAGGTCTACAGAATTGTTTGAAAGAAGGCAAGTGTGCTTCCTTAGCACATTTCTTCTACCTGGCAGGAATCCTGTGTAAAGCAAATTAGCCTGCTTAACAGTTACTTGTAGAGAGCTGTAAATGTTTTGTAGCAGGAGAAATTTGTCTTACTGTAGCTGTAAAAAAAAACACTAAAAATGTTCTAAGTAATAGCAGCTGATGCAGTGCTTGAACAAGTGAATTCTGATGCTCTTATTTGGTTTTAAATGCTTTTTAGGTTGGTCTCATACTTCACAGTGTTAATTCTGGCACAGATGAGAAGACAATTGATTTGAGCATATAAAAAAACTCTATACAGTGAATAAGCCTTTAGATGTCAGTCTCCTTAGTTCTGCTAAAACCTTAGATTATGCCTAAAATACAGGATGCAATGTGATCCCTCAGAGAAATAGGCTAGCTCAGTAACTGTTTACAATGTAGATGCAGTAGTACAGATCTCCTCCTTCACTAATTTTCCTCCCTGAAAAAAACATGGTACGTGAGCTCATGCAGAGTTCAGTGCTAGAGCAGCTCCAGCTCAGTTGGTCACACCTCAGTACTTGAGGTACTCCTACAATGCAGCATCAATACACTATAAACATGCTGTCTGCAGCACTGGAGTCACAAATGATCTCTACCGACATCTTTATTATATTTTCCATTTTACCCTCTTTGAACTGTGCATAGAGAATAGTAGAATCATAGAAAGATTTCACAGCCCATCTAGTCCAACCCCTCTTCCATGGGCAGGGATCTCTTCAACTAGATCAGGCTTAGAGCCCTCTCCAAACTGACCTTTAGTGTTTTGAGGGATGCAGCATCCACCCCTCTCTGGGCAACCTGTGCCAGTTTCACCACCCTCATTGTAAAAAAATTCTTCCTTACATATAATCTAAATCGACCCTCCTTCAGTTTAAAACTTTACTAAAGCCTAGCTGAACTTAGAACCTTTACCCTTTGAGACTGCTTCATCTTCTGTTCTTCTTGTGTTATTTCAAGCAGGGTGCAAATGTATCAGGAAAGATTAAAGTCTGTGCTAACTCTACAGCCTTACAAATATGTTTTTCCACATCAGTATTTGTCCTCATAATAGATTGCCACCTCTGTCAACAAGTTCCTAAATGGACTGTGTGAATGGACTTTATGAATTCCTGATGGGTTAGAATCCACTTGGTTCTCAGTTAATGTTGATTTCTGCAGAACATTTCCTACTAGCAATAGGTTTTAATATAACTGCATAACATCATAAGGGCTTTTGTTCTTCCTCAACTACACCATATCATTTAATCTAAATACTGACATATTTTTGTTTAGGGAGAATTTCTTAAACATGACTCTCAGGAGTTTTATCAGCGGTTTAAAAGCCACACAGTACATGCTCAGTTAGCTTTCAAGAATTTAAAACACTTGCCTATAAACATCTACCCTGCTACAAAATCATAACATTTCTATACTAGATATGAAGTTGTCCCCCCTAAAGCACAGGTATGTTCTATGTAGACCATGCAAGACCCCTCACAGACTGTCTTGTACCTGACGAACAGCCGAGAAATTGGCCACTTGCTGCTGCTGCCACCTGAGCGTTGGAGAGTATCCTTCAGGAGCAGGCTGGCATCCAGAAATCTGAGGAAACACTGGCAATAATTATAATGTAAAGAGAGCTTTATAAGAAGAGTCCTTAAGAACAAGAGAATCAGTAAATGTTTACTGTCAGGTAAACAATATCCTTTAAATCTTCATCTAAGAAAGGTAATTTCATCACCATATCCAAGGCTAAGTTAAGATGTTGGTTTAGAAGAAACATCTTTTGTTTGACTCTTCTCATAAGAAGGAAAACAAAGTGTTCAAAATACATTGTCAAACAATTACTTAAGGTTTTCCTTTCAGCAATTGTTCTGCTTTAATCTCCCTGCTCGTAAAAAGCAGGATGCTATTTCCTTATCTGGGACAGATGTTATCAATCTTAGGAATTCTACTTATCAAGACAGTAAGTTGAGGAAGACAGAAGACTACAAAACCATCTAGGAAATTAGGTCTGATAGCTAAGCAGATATAACCTCTTTAAAGATTAGCATTAAACAGTTATTAAATATATGAAAATCTCTCTGCAAGTGTTTAAGAGTGCCACTACACACAGATGAGACAGATGAAGAGAATGGCTACAGAAGTTACAAGGTCATGTCAGCACTAGAAACTTTCCTTGAGGAATCTAGTAGTGAAATCTCAAATTACATCATTTTCATTGGAGAAAGGCAAACTTGGTCTCTTGAACTATTTGAAAGTAGATTAAAAACCAAGCTGGCAGGGCAACGTAACAATGGAAAAATCTGCTTCAACAGTAAGGAAAAGTTCCAACAAAATATTCCTTCCAAAAGGAAAGAAATGGTGCTAGAATTTCATCTAACTTTAGTAAAGCTTAGCTGCACTTACTATGCTTCTATGCTAGATATAGACTTAAATCCAAAGACAGGTATGGAGATATCTTTCTTCTAAAACTTACACAGGATTTATGATTAAATAATTGAGAAATTTAATGTAACATATGATTTCCTCAGACAGTAAAATAGTCTGCTGGGTATCAAATAGTATGGGGATTATCAATTAAATCAGTTAGAAAGACTGCTGTTACCCAGCAGTTGAGCAGGGGTTTCTTCAAACACAGACATTTAATTTTGTAGATGCTTCTAAAATATAGCAGTGCTATTTAGTTATGCCAGTGACTGCTCAAAATTAATACAAACATCTTTATAGTAACATCTTTCCCCTTTTTTTCCCCCTCTCAAAACGTGTAAAAGCTCTAAAACTTACTGAAATGTTCACTGTCGGCTTCTTTTTCAATTTTCTGGGATCTATTTGTGCTACAACCACGTCAGGACATCGAGCTGCTTCAATCCTACAAAACAGAATCAAGCGGGCTGCATTTTTTCTTTCCTGTAACTTATCGATACATGCCGGATGTCTGTGAAATACTCCTAAAATCGTGGAGGAACCAATCAGGATCATTACGTCCCTGCACAGGACACCGCAGAAATCACATCCTGTGCCCGAGGGCGCTCTCCAAATGTTTCTCGAGCTCTGTCAGGCCCGGTTCTGTGACCACCTCCCCGCGGAGTCTGTTCCGTTGCTCAGCCACCCTCTGGTAAAGAACCTGTTCCCGATATCCAGCCTGAACCTCCCCTGACACGGCTTCAAGCCGCTTCCTCGCGTCCTGTCGCGGTCACGAGAGGGAAGAGGTCGGTACTGCCCCTTCCGCAGGTGTGTAAAGCACCGGTACTGCCGCCGCAGGGCAGCGCCGCAGGGCAGCACCGCAGGGCAACGCCGCAGGGCAGCGCCGCAGGGCAGCACCGCAGGGCAACGCCGCAGGGCAGCGCCGCAGGGCAGCACCGCAGGGCAACGCCGCAGGGCAGCGGCGCAGGGCAGCACCGCAGGGCAACGCCGCAGGGCAGCG
>VZRX01010206.1:347278-378591 GCA_013398075.1 Notiomystis cincta
AAAAAAAAAAAGAAAAAAAAGAAAATTCTGCATTATAGAAAAACTAAAATGCTTTCAATCTATATTCTGATATGGGGAACTAACAAAATATTTTCTTATAATGAATAAATATCTATTTCCTGTTCTTTTTTTCTTTCTCCTCGCTCCTTGATTTTCTCTGTGGTTTGCACCATCATAACAGCTGCAAGACTTTTCTTTAAGTTTAGAGCATTGGATTGAGTTATTATGTAATGAAATTTAACTGTGCTGAAGACTAATTAAAAATACTGAGTACCTTCTATTTGTAATGAACTTTCAGAGTAGTATACTTTCCTGTTTTCCCTTCTTGCCCTTTAAGAGTGTCAGTTGCCTCTTTTTTCTCTTATTTTTAGAGTTCATCCTGCAGTTTAGACTTCAGAACTTGCCTCTTTTTAAGGTAATTTTCTGAAAATGTTTCACAAGGAATTTGAACACCTTTGAAATTACAACACTGAGTCACTTTCCGTGCATCTGTTTGAAGTTCGAGGTGTTGTGGAGTTTTGGGGTTGGTCTTTTTTTTTTAATCCTTTTGAGTTCAGAGGGAGGATGTTACAGGTCTTTGGCAAGCTCCTGCCTTGTACTCCCACAAATGGCAGTGAGACGAGGAAATTTGTGGATGAGGAAATTTAAAATCCCTCCTGTAAATTCTGTTATTGTTTACCTGTTCATGTTTTTAGACTGAAGAGGACTGGCAAATCTCACTGGAGATAGAAATGGCAAAGACATTCTATCATAATCACATTTGACATATAAGAAAAGAGGATAAGGTTGTTTTAGTAATTTATATTTGGTTGGTGGCCACAGAATGTTTTCCAAGTTGCAGTGAAGAAGGGAGGACATGGTCGTCAGTCAGCAGAATGTTTTTCAGTCCTCTCCCTTGTCTGGATTAGTTGCACTAAGGTATCTCTGGAAAGACAGAGGTTGCTGTTCTGGCCTTTCATGACAGGCTTGTTAAACACAATTCCTGAAATTGAAGAGTCACTATAACTTGTGTTTGGGGATAAAAAGCTGACCACACTAACAAAAAACCCGGACAAACCCATGCAGTAATGGATATGTGATAGTTACTGTGCAGATGGTAAACAAACGTATTAAATATTTATAAATACAAGATAAAGAATTGTTTCAGGCTAAAACCCACCAGGAATATAACTTCAATGTATTTTTTTCCCAGACACTCAGAAGAAACATGTAAACAATCTTCCAGATGAAGAAGTTGCCCGAAGTACACCTGGTAGACGATGGGGACAAGCAGGGTGAGCTCGGGGACTCCCGGCAGCCCGGCTGTTTGGATCCCGAGAAGTTCCGTGCCGGACAGAGCAGCAGCGGGCGGAGCAGCGCAGCCCCGGTACCCGCGGGCACGGGGGAGCCGAGCGCGGCCGGCGGGGAGAGAAGGCAAAACTGCCCCGGTGGTCGGGATGCCCTTTTTCCTGAGCTGATTTGGGATCGAGATGCAGACGGCCGGCCTCTAGAAGAAGGCCGAGCAAGGCAGCGAACAAACACACGCGAGCAGGAGCCGCCAGCGCGGCGGAGCGGCGCTCCGAGCTGTGGGAGCCCAGGGGCCGGCCCGCTGCGCCGGCCGGGGAGCGGCGGAGCTCAGCCCGCCCCCGCTCTCTGCCCCTTGACGTGGCGCGGACTCTCCCATCAGCCATGTTGATGCGTCGGCAGCGCCGGGGCGGCTGCGAGCGGGCGGGCGGGGAGAGCGAGCNCGAGCGGCCGCCAGCAGCCCCCGGCTCGGCCGGGCTGCCGGCGCTCGGGTAGGGCCGGCGGGACACGGCCTTTGCACGGCCGGGGTAAAGGGCGGCTCTCTCCGGTAGAGCCTGTGGTGCTCCCGTCCGGAGCTCTGCCGTACCTACGCCGCTGTGCCGCTGACGGGGGTGCCTTGTAGTATAGGTAAAGCTTCAAGAAATGCAGGCCCTGCTGCGTTCGATTATGTGTTTATTTTTTAATTTAGGTGGGTTATCACATACAGTGATTGTTTTTTTAAGAAAGAAGGTTTTCAGTGAGAGTTCTGAGAGAGCAGATTTGGAGCGGTGAAAATGTCAGCAGCTTAGTTTAGATAACTGTTTAAACCATTCTGCTCGTGTACTTTAGTTCCTTCTTGGAACTGAAATAGATTTGTATCTGATACGTGATTTGGGCATAAAAAATTAATTAAAAGTTTGTTATTAATCTGTTTTACCAGGTTGTTAGTGCCTAATAAACTAATAGAATAGGTATGTTGTAAGAGAAGCGTGCAGTGAACTGTACTCATTTAGTGGTATTTAAACACATGGTGCTATGAGGGACTTTGATTTATCTATGCTGACACTCTTATAATGCTGTAGAGAGAACTGTGTTGATTTTGTTTGTGTATGTGTGCAAGGATTAGGGGATATTATTTTGGGCATATTCTGTATGGGAACACATTTACCTGTGATGTGTAAACATGTAAAAGTGCTGTTAGTCAACCAGTGAGTGTCAATGCAGTTCAAGTGTGGCTTCTTTTGTGACAGGTGAGATTGTCATGGTGCAGGGTTTTGAGGTACATTCAGCCTTAGCAGTCAGAGGGAGGAAGCAAGGCAGAAAGGACTGCTGTTTTTTCTGGGTATCTTAATCTGCAGCAAAGGTAAAGCAATGACACCCCAATGTGGGAACTGTTGCTATTCAGCTGTTCTGGAAATCCCTTCTCCGTGGTTTCCTGAGGTGGGCAGTGTGTATTTTGTGGCATTCAGGTGTCTGAAAGTTGGTGTGTAGCCTGTAGGCCAGGAGGGTTTTGGTGGTCTTGTGTAATGCAATACATCTCTACACCTATCCCAGAAAATGTGTCTGCATAGCTGTAACAGTGGTACTGAGTGTAACTTGTCAGACCAAGAGTTCCACAGTTGATGAATGATGAAATAGGTAAGCATTATTGGCTCTTGAAAAGGAAGAAAAGGATAGAAGAAAAGGTGGAGGAGAATTTGATTATTAGCTGCTTTTGCCTTCTGAATATGAAGTCCATACTCTACTAGAAAATAACAGTATTTAACTCAGTAAATCCAACAATTTTTTAGGTGTGTATGTGCACGTGATTAGTCACTACACACTGGTGTTTGTACATTGCCCTTTAAGGAACAGAAACTGAGTGGTAAAAGTAATATCCACGTACAGCCATTTCAAACACAGCTAGAGTAAAATGTGGAGAGAGTGCTTTGAAGTCCAGTACAGAAAGTGTGACACGTTGCAGTATTTGGAGCTGGATTTGGTGAGCTCTGTAGCTGATGCCAGTGAATGGCTGAAATAGCCTTAAGTTGCAATTTTCTCTGTCTTCTCAGAAAATCATTTTTAAATGGAGAGATTATTCAGTTTGTGGTTATAGTGGATATAGTTGCCTTGTGCAGATTCTTGCATCAATGACCCATTTTTTCCAGAGATAATTTTCCTTCAACTTTTTTACAAAACATGAATGGATTTTTAATTATAAGGAGAGAAATTTCTTAAATTCTATATCCTCCTCAAATGCCAGGCTGTTCTTTCCTCTCTTACTTCTCTGATTCTGTCTCTGATTTCTCTGTAGTAATTACAACTTCCAGATATTCCCTCTTTTCCTCAGTTTTGTCCACTGCCCAATGACTTTGCAGCAATTTGAGTAAAAACAGTGGTGGAAGTGCTCTTATGCACAAAGTCCCTCACGCTCCCTGTGTTGTAATTGCCATGACGTATCTAGATAGGAGCAGATTTGCTCCTAGTATCAGTAAGACATGGCCATTAAAATATTGGCAGTTGATTATTTTGTAAGGATATTAACTGTGAAATGTGGCACTTGTTTTCTTAAAAGTCAGGGTTAGAATAAAACCATTAAGTTAGGCTATAATTTAAAATAACTTGAAAGTTTTTAGCTGCCATAGAAACTAGAGGTGCAATGCCATTATAATTTTGATAGATAGAAGTAGGGTTTGATAAATTGAGAGTTTCTAGGAGTCTCCTATAATGTACATAATGGCAGGACTAAGAATGTCAGTGTGCTTGTGAGAATTCCTCATTTAAATCCCAATTCAGGAGGGTTCCAGCATTTCTAATAGCTGTTCATTAACTTTGTACAGTATAAATTGAGTATTTCTATTTCCTCTTAGGTGGTTCATGTAGGCTTTTACAGTAAATCCTTAATTATTAGGCAGTGTGCATTTAGATATCCTAGTTCCTGGAAAAACCTGTGCTGTATGTACTATAAAAGGTACTGTGTAGCATGCAGCAGATAGGGACAGTGTGTATATAGCTGAGGAGTTTGGGACTGGAGGGAGTGCTCCTTGCTGACTTTCCCAAATGTTCACAGGTACCTGTTGAGCTTTTCAGATGCGTCTGTGCTCCCTGGTTCTCCAGCTTCTGAGTAATTGTAGCAGAAAATTTTGAAAGCCTTAGGTCAGTGCCCCAAATGGTAAATTTGAATTCAAGGAGTTGTTGAAAACTGCTTCTTGGTAGATAATGTATTGGAATATGGCACTTGTATTTCTTACAAAATTACTTCTTAGCATTGCTGCAGGAATGTACTTTTGTAGAATGTCATGTTGTTGTTCCTTTATGTTTGCATGTAGGCTACATCATGAGATACCAAAAATATGGTTAGAAAACACTTAAAAATTTTATACAGCAGTATATGTTTCTCCTTAAAATTCTGCACATTTCTTTTAGGATTTAAGAGGCTCTACTCAGTGTTTTATTGACTGTAACTTAGGCACAGTATTTGAATGTGTGACTGTCATTAAGTGCATTTGCTATTGAGTAATTAAAATTCTTTGCATGTCAACATTCTGCTAACGGTGATCTTCTTATTTTAGTGATAAAGAGAGAAGCTGACCATGACAACCTTCCTGGAATTTATCCAGCAGAATGAGGACAGAGATGGAGTCAGATTCAGCTGGAATGTTTGGCCTTCAAGTCGTCTGGAAGCTACAAGAATGGTCGTCCCGGTGGCTGCCCTGTTCACGCCGCTGAAGGAGCGGCCAGACTTGCCTCCTATTCAGTACGAGCCAGTGCTGTGCAGCAGGACCACGTGCCGAGCTGTGCTGAACCCCTTATGGTAAACTTGATGCATGTTACTATTCCAGTACTTTGCCTTAGAATCTTGAGAGCAGTGACAGCTGAACTGTGTGGAAGAGCTGGTGTGTGGAAGTTCAAGTTCTCACATCATGATACAGCACAGACTTACAGATCTTACAAGGTGCTGCACTTAGATTTGAATATGTAACACATATATAGAAACCACAGCTTTCATTGAATGAGTCATTTCAATGTACTCAGTATTGATTAGAGATGTTATTTTTCTGCAGCTGTACTCTTGGGAGTTAGTATACTCTTGCATTTTGCCTCTAGAAAATGACTTGGGTAAAAAGTTACAGTACTGTATCTTTTGAACTGTTGAACTTTGATATAGTTTAATTTCCAAGTGAAATAAACCACATTTATTACTGACCTTAGTTCATTTGTGGACCAAAGCAGGTTATCTGTTTTAGTTTACCTAAACAGAAGGTGGTAGACAGATAGATAACATCAGAAGTAGGCATGAAAGAGGGTAGAAAGCTGTTTAAGCTTAAAGGTGATATTGGCACAAGCTCAAATGATTGTGGACTAGTCATGGCTAAGTTTGGATTGGAAGCAGAGGAGGTGTTTCATATGTCATTCCTGTCATAGAAATGTGGGAAAGAAACAGAACAATTTCTAGGTTGGAGTTTGGTAGGCATGGAAGGCTCCTGATTGATAGAGATTAGACATGATGTCAGAGAACCTGTAGAACAAATTTAATGTTTTGAATTATTTGTCCCTGCTTGGGAGAAAAGACAGCTTCAAAGCAGATGTAAAATTGTGTTTCAGTATTAAACAGCCACAGTGCCTGGTTATACTGGAAGTCAGGCTTAGTGCTGAACTGTGCACATTTTTCCTGTATCATCTGTGCAAGTCATGACTGGATTTTTTTTTTCCCCCCAAAAGGGTGATTAGTGACACAATTTGGGGAGACTTTTGAAGCCTGTGTGGCACTTTGGGCTAGGTAATTTGCAGCCCCTATAACTGGTAAAGATAATTAGATAGCAACAGATCTTTTTTTTTTACAGCATACTGGGACTTACCTGAAGACTTAATGATATTTTAAAAATATTTTTAGACAGAGAAGATGTAATAGCAGGAAGTGTACATTGAAAACTATTAAGGTGACTTTCCCTTAAGATATGATTAGGACTTTGTTAAGACATCTCTATGGCATGACAATAGAATTTGCATTTTTTATTGTAACTGAATACTAACAAAAATGTAGACAGAAGGTAGACTCATGAATTGAAAAACAGTGTTGCTTTTGTTACAGAGGTAGCTGTTGTGTTGGAAACTGTTTTTTTAGGGCATAATGTATATTATGGGTAGTCCCACAATCTGAGAGCTAATAGACAGAGGCAGAAAAAGATGAAAAATACCCAGGTAGGGAGAGTTAAAAAGATTTGCTAAAACCATAGAGAAAGGCTCTAAAATAGGTGCTGAGTTTGTATTTTTAAATATGTTATCTGCATCTTTTTCCTGAAGACAATTCTTTCTCCCTAAACACAATAATTTGCTTGATACACCTGTGTAAGGCTCCACTTATTTTCAGTTTGTAATGTGAGTATTTAGGAGAAAGTAGATTAGAAAGAGGCTTTAAAGAAATTTATTCTAGGGACAGTGGAGGAAAAGGAATTGTTCATGCTATATAAACTTTTCCTATTGTATTTTTATAGCCAAGTGGATTATCGAGCAAAACTCTGGGCTTGCAACTTTTGTTACCAGAGAAATCAGGTAAGAAAATGAAACATTCAGCATGTAAAAAATATTTTTTACAAAGTGAAATGAAAATCTTGATTTTTCAAATTATAGTTACAAACTGAAATTGACAGCAAGAGCAGGAGTGTGCAACTGTATCTTCAGATATTGCACTGAGATTTTTTTTCCTGACAGCAGTAGTGAATATCTGTTAAAAAAAAAGTACTTTTCTTTTTTTTGCTTTTGTAGAAATGGTGATCTTTTATTTGTATTTATTATTTCTGTGTTTTTATTTGCAGTTTCCTCCTACTTATGCTGGCATATCTGAAATGAATCAGCCAGCTGAACTTTTGCCTCAATTCTCCAGCATTGAATATGTAGTACAGGTAAAATCTTTAATTAAAATCTTGAGCATGTATTGTTCATCAGCCTTGCAGTGTACAGAAAGAATAAATTTTGAGTTTACTTTTTCACTCTATTTTAGTGACTGTGAGTATATATGTGCTTGTTAGTAGATTGAACATTGATGCCATCAATTAGAAAAGGAAAACATGAGAGCATTAGGATGGCTAATAAGACTGGTTTAAAGAAAAAAAGAAAAAGAGAGTTCTTCTCTAAAGGTGATACTTCTCATAGGTCTGTTTCTTTACAATGAGTTTAGTTTGTGTTTGTGTCAGGAGGCTGCTTACCTCTGTTGCTTGCTGAAGTAATTTCAGTTCGGATTTGACCGTTCATTCACCTCTCATTAATCATTTGAATTTAAGTTTGGATTTGAATGATGAGTAGTTAGTTTTAGTGCTGTCTGGTTTAGAGACAATGGGTAATACATATTTATTCAGGTGTTTGCCTTTTAATATTCATCCTTTTTCAGGATAGAGGTTACTTGAATAGAAATAAAAAATGGACCTAAACTTGTAAATTGAAAACATTTGCAATTGCAAATTTTTAATCTCCAAGTTCCATTTTTGAAGATTAAAATTTGTATGACTATGACACAGATCATAATCTGAATCCTTACTGAAGTCTTACAAATTTTAATGAAGGGAATAGTGAATACTGAACAGAATCTGTACTTTTTGTCAACTCTTGTAATGCAGAGTAAATGGAATGTTTGCTCATAGTACAGCAAAATTAGTTTAGATAGAATAAAAAGTATGCTGATGATTTCTGGAGAAAATTAGGAGGTGAAATGCAGTGTAATGTCATCAGGCTAGAATATTTTGTAATTGTGAATAGCTTTATGACTGCTATGTTCACTTGGAGCTCATTGTATATTAAAAGATGTATATAATTGGCTCATGCTTCAGAATTACCTGATATCCTTAATGGATTTTTTCTTCTGTAATAAACATTTCCTTTTTGTACAGTGTTTCCTTTTCACTTTGGTAGGGGCTTTGTTCTGAATTCTGTTTACTAATTGAGAGGGAGTTAAGTTAGATGGAACATTGGCATTACTGGTTTGATTAAAATTAAAACTTTTACAAGATGTATCTTACTTGTTTGTTTTTGAGCCTTTAAATATTGCAAGACTTGTTTTTTTTCACACGATTACAATTGTGTCTCTCAAAGCGTGGTCCTCAGATGCCGTTGATATTTCTTTATGTTGTGGATACATGCATGGAAGATGAAGACTTGCAAGCTCTGAAGGAATCCATGCAAATGTCCCTTAGTCTCCTGCCACCAACAGCATTAGTAGGTCTCATCACCTTTGGCCGAATGGTGCAAGTTCATGAGCTTGGCTGTGAAGGAATTTCCAAAAGTTATGTCTTCAGAGGAACAAAGGACCTATCTGCAAAACAGCTTCAGGTAATGAGCAGAAGCAAAGAAAAAGAGATCAGAAGGTGCTAATGGTGAAATAGTTTGTAAACAAATTTTGTAATAAAATCTTATTTATTTGACCACAGGAAATGCTGGGGCTTACAAAAGTAGCTGTTGCACAAGTCGGTCGGGGTCCTCAAGTGCAGCAGCCACCACCTTCTAACAGGTAATCTGCTTTAAACACTTAAAACATGTACCTTGAGTGCACTGATGTACTGGAAAACCTAGGTTTTATGACCATTAAAACAGTAAACTGACAGCCAAACTTCTTGGTCAGGCACAAGTTTACTAGTAGACTGTTCTTTTTTACAGTTTGTACTGGGAAGAAATGACTCAATGTGTAACAGTAATATTATCTGGATGAATTTTGGAAGTGCTCTGAGAGGCATGTTATAGATACTTAAATAATAATAATGATGCTTCTGTTGATTGGTGCACTGGAAACTGTTAATAGATGCTTTAGTGACGCTTTCTTATGCAGATATCCAGTTGTGCCTTCCCTTTTTCTCCCTCTTCTAGTCTTCTTCCCTCCCCTTTGGTCTCTGATTTGGAAATTACAGGCTGGTGTTTGATTCTCCTGTGTATTTCACTGTGACAGAAGAAATGCATGAAATTGCAAGACAGTTTGCTGTCTGCCCTCCAAAAATTAGCTGTGTATGTAGACCACCTGCAGCAGCATGAAAGAGATCTTAACATGTTAATTTTTCAGTGACAATTAAAGATCAGGAGTAGTGAAATGTGTTTCTTGTTTGAGATTCATAGGTCATTACCCGCTCTGTTCTTTTGACTAGATAATGGTGGTATCTCTAAGTCTGCAAGTTTTAGTTCTACAGGCTCTTTGCTGAACTTCTTAAGCTGAGTGTGTATGTAGTAATTCCAAACTGCTTTATTTTCATGAAGCAGAGACATTGTTCTGAATTCAGACTAGAATCTGGAATTAGACATCTCAAATATATGTCTAATGTATTGCTAGTGAGCAATTGCTAAAAATTTTTATTTAATGATTTAAATCTAAACTACTGCCGTGTATTTGTGTCCAGATTTTTGCAACCAGTGCAGAAGATTGATATGAATCTTACTGATCTGCTGGGAGAACTGCAACGGGATCCTTGGCCCGTTCCCCAAGGAAAACGGCCCTTGCGTTCTTCTGGAGTGGCCCTGTCTATTGCTGTAGGACTCCTTGAGGTAACAGCTTTAACTACAGCTGTGCTAAAACATAAAGGATCTTCTTGCAGAAAAACTTCCACAATTGATATGTGAAAGCCTTACTAATTGATGTGTATTAGATTTGTAGGATGATTCTGATGGATATCATCCCTTACATGCATAGAATATCATACACATTTACACATTTTAATAAGGCAAAATTAAGAATTTGAATTACTGGCAGATTTAACTTCTGGGAGTGAAAAAATGCAGTTATTGTTACAATCCTATCAGTGTGATAAATACCCGCGTATCTCTTTCTTTTGTTCAGTTTGTACCAAAACCTAATGGTTTTATTTGTCTTTTATTTCCTGCAGTGCACTTTCCCCAATACTGGTGCACGCATTATGATGTTCATTGGAGGGCCAGCTACACAGGGACCTGGCATGGTTGTAGGAGATGAATTGAAGTTACCTATAAGATCATGGCATGACATTGAAAAAGACAATGCAAAATATGTTAAAAAGGGTACTAAGGTAAGATATTGTGGGATTTCATACATCTTCCCAGGGAGTAAAACGTCTCAATTGCTCAGCACTGTAAAATACTGTTAGTAATAACAAATGTATAAAGATGTGGGAATTGTTTACCTGGCTCTGAATAGTGGTATGTCTCAAGAATTTCTTCAGAAATTTCAGTATATTGAGTTAGGACTTGTCTGCCTCACGTTAAAGTTCTTTGGAGTGTTTCTCTGGTTTAATTCAGAAAAAAAAAATTGTGACCAAATGGTGCATCTAGTGTTGTAAGGCTAGTGCTTGTAAGTTACTCAAAACTGTCTCTAGCTGGGGGAGGATTAGGCTGTACAGATTAGTCATAGCAAATTTAATTTAAAATGTACATTTGGGTTGGTGAACTGTATCCAAAACCTGTTGAATTCATCTTGACTGATTATAATGGGAACTTAAACAATTAGTTCAGTTGCAGGCACCTCTCATTGTAGACACTTGAGATTAGAATAGTAAATTCAGTTCTGTGCTGGATCTAGTACTAAATGCAAAGTTTAAAAGGAAGAAGATCAAAGTAATTTTCTAATTTAAATGGCAACCACTGTTCTCTTTAGTGTTGAGTCAGGCTCTCAGCTGATCAGAAAAAAGCCCCAAATGTTGAAAATTCCAGTCTTAGTTTTAACTTTAGGGGGAATATACTTTTATGTGAATAAAGTCTGATAGTGTTGTTCTAGAAAAATCTTGTGAGTTTAGGATTTAATATGAAGATGAAGAGAGTTTATGTTGTAAATTGCTATGAAATGTATTTTCATCTTGAATTTAGCATTTTGAAGCCCTGGCTAATAGAGCTGCAACAAATGGTCATGTTATTGACATATATGCATGTGCATTGGATCAGACTGGTCTCCTGGAGATGAAGTGTTGTCCCAACTACACTGGGTAAGGTCTATTTGTTTTTAGTAGTATATGAAGATGCAGTTTTTTAGTTTTTTAAAATTGTTTAACAGGAAGCACTTGAAAAAAAATTCTGCTTTTTAAAATAAAAGGCATAAACACTGATGAACTGTGATGGTTGCATTTGTACTGGAATTTGGAATACCTTGGCCTCTGGCAGATTTGTCACCACAATTTTGTGTTTAATCAGAAGTGGATTTGCTGTTTTGTGTTAATGTGATCTGTTTGAGGCTTGAATAACACGAATGTCTTTTAAACAGACAATTTATCAGATAAGCTGTTTCTGTTTTTCCATGTGCATCTATGTAAGTGGCAGCTTTCAGTAAAGATAAAGACCTGTCCTTATTTTTCTTGTTCTTCAGAGTGGTAAAAAACCCTCTGCTCTTCGTTCTGTCTTATTTATGCCATTCTTTTATATACTGTTGTTTATAGGCTCAGCTAGTGGTTTAGATGCCTATCAGGTATAGCTCCTGAGTTTCAGGCCAGCTTGGCCATGCTAATCACTGCTTCTCTTCAGAGCTGTATGTACAGCCTTAGCTGGGGAGCTTTCACTGTTCAGGATTTTTATGTTTAATTTTACCTGCATGTTTGACACCTATTCCCTTTCTGCATCAAACTCAAGTTGTGGTTTTGTTTATACTCTTTTGTTCTTTCAGTCTGCTTGTGTAACTCACCCTATTTCTGTAGCCTTAATGTATAGTTTATTTTTCCTACAGCTGTTCTGTTGTGGTTACATCCTGCATATAGAGAGGAATTTCTGATTCTATCCATGTCTATTTTATTCTATTTTTGAGTATCCACTAGGAAACTTCTTTTGAGTGTACTGTTTGACCTATTAGCGTATTTTACTAGAAAGTTTCAATTAACATTTTTTGATGACCGAAGATAATATCTCCCATTACTATGTTCTAAAGGCAGAATATGGTATTTCATGGCAAGTGGCAACTGTAGCAGTTACATCCACAGAATATTGCAAAGCATAAAATAAATCATGCTTCTTGAGCATAGATTTAACCCTGAAATAATGAGTGAACTACACAAAATAGTATAGTGTGGAATAATAAATAGTAACTGACTTTGTGTGACAGGATCTTGAGACATCCTTAATGTTGAAAGTCCTATATAGTATTTTCTCAGTGAAAGATTTTGTTATATATATATATATATATAATGTAATGATCTTAAGATGCATAGGGCAAAATACTCACTTAAAAATTTCATCCTTAACATTGTAGAAAAATACTAATTTAACATTTTTTTTCAGAGGGTAAAAATTTGTCTCACAATGAACTCTTTAGTTTTAGTCTTTAATAAAAATGAGCTATATAAATAATCTCTTTTAACTCATAGGTTTTGTTTGTTTTGTTGTTGTCTAGGGGCTACATGGTAATGGGAGACTCTTTCAATACATCATTATTCAAACAAACTTTTCAGAGAGTATTCACTAAAGATATGCAAGGACAATTTAAAATGGGATTTGGTGGCACATTAGAAATAAAGGTAAGCATACAAAAATGCAGTCTGTTAGTGAAACAATGGAATAAGATGGTTATAAACTGTGGAATCTTTGCCCTTTTAAGGAATTTTTAGGAACATGCTAAACAGAGGTATTTAGATTGGCTTGTACATAGCTGTTGCTGCCTAGCTGTCTTTCTGCAGTTGTGGGATTCTGTAAATAGGAATTAGGTGTAGTGGTACTTCCTTCTCACCTTGCATTCAGTGACAGCTAAAAGAGTGACTAAGGTAAAATAAATGTCTCTATTAGAAACTCACAATACTGTGAGCTAGATTTTGGTATCAGTGGTTTCTTGGTTTTAGGTAGGTCAGTTTCTCTACATAGTCCAGGACAGATTTTCTTTTGTTTTCCATCCTTGTCAGAATCCACTCTGGCACTTTAACAGTGTTGTTTTTTCCTTCCATCAGTGTGAGAAGGCTAGAGCTGCATATGCTGTAGGTTCAGGCACTGTCTTTCATGATGTTTCTTGAAAAATATTACAATCCCACATTGTAGAAGAATATGAGGCTATTTTCATTTTTGGTAAAATTCTGTTTAAATTTCTACTATTAGGACAAATAGTTGGACCCTCTTTTTCATGTATATATATATATATATATTCATGTGAATGTTGTTGAAAGATCCTGGAAAATGTAAAAAGGGAGCCCCAGTTCTAGAGGGATGTACAGATCACTTCAAACAGGAAAGTGACATTGGAGGAATGTAAATAACTGTAAATAACTTTTAGCTAAATATGTTTAGGACACAGAGTATAATATTCCTTGTCAGGTATGTGTAGGCTTATCTTACTAATCTTCAGTTTTAGTCTTACCTTTGAATAGAAAGAAAAGAAAACATTACCCAGTATACTTTGTAGGCTCTTATGTTTATAAATTAAACAGCTTTTCTCCATGTTTTAATTTATGTTTATGCTGTTGTTTAAGATGTACTAATTGGTGTAGCAAACAGACATAATTAATTGTAGAAACTGAGCACATGAAAAGTGTCTCCAAATGTATCAATGTACTGTAACCTTCCCTAAAGGTATCAGTAACCTAATATGCATTGAGGTTTTACTTATCTAATGATGAAATGAGACAAAATTCTTTAGTGTGGCATGTTAATGTGTATTTTTATTTGAAATATGAAGACTTCAAGAGAAGTAAAGATTTCTGGAGCGATTGGACCCTGCGTCTCTCTCAACTCTAAGGGACCTTGTGTCTCCGAAAATGTAAGTAAACTTTGCTGAAAATGAAGGTAATATCTTACTATGGAAAATAGGATTTAAGATGTCTGGATTTGAAGAGAGGCTGAAACTTTTCCATAAATGGAACAAAGTGTTCACTTTTTACTGATTTTAATTTAAATACATGCAAGGTCACATTCATTACTAGGTCAGATTCAATTGTATTAGACCTTGCAGATCCCTTGTTACTTGCTTAGATTTGTCCACTTGTTTAGATTTGGTTGCTTTAAAATTATTATACAGATGTTATATCATGATGTAGCAGAGACCAAGTAGAAAATGAGTTAGCATGCTTTATTGTTAAAGTCAGAGCCGTGTCCTTTTATCCAAAGTGAACCTTAAAAATACATTTTTTAGAAAGAATTGACAGAAGAGGAGGACACAAGACTCTGGAAAACATCCCTTTTATCTTGACTCTGCCTTCCCATTTCTGTAGCTGTTTCACTAAGTGCACATTTAATTAATTGATTGGAAGATCCAACCATTGCAGGCTCGTGAAGTAATGCCTTTAAATTATAATAGACTTAAAGTCATCACTTGTTTTCTCATCAGATAATATTAACTTTTGATTACCAATAAAAAACTAATTCCTGCAACCAAAAAGTCTTACATTTGAGAAGTCTCATTTTGTTCCTAACAATCTGCATAATAGAGCACTTCCCAGTATGAAAATGCTCACAAATGGCCTGCTTTAATCAAGCACTTCTATTCCTTAAATTTTCCTTGTGTTTATGATTGAATCTTTATGAATATAAAGATTTCAGTATAACCAGCAATCTTTTCTTGGTGATCTGGTACAGATTTTTCTCATTTCGTTGCCTGAAGGAATTGCATATATTAAAAATAAAAGTTTAAAACTCCAAAAATAAATGAATGGTACATTTCCATTTCATAGGAGGTAATAGGAAAGTCGATTATGAGATAATTTGTTGCTTTGCAGTTATAGTATGATTAATTTATATTCCAACCCTCTTTTTGTTGACATTACCTGAATTAAAGTTTGAATATGAATAAAATGAGAGTGCCTGCAGCTCATTTCAGTGGTACCTGGACAATTCCTCTAGCCATAATGCTTTCAAGTGAATACAGTCACAGTGACAATATTGCCAGCATAGTTTTCCTTAATGTTTTATTTGGTTTCACTGTGTCCATTATGGATGATGGATTACTTTAATTGGTTTTGCTGGATATTTATGTTGCTTTGATGCTAAAAAAGAATTGTCAGTTAAAATACATTGCTATCTGTGTACTTTGTTAGTTACTAGAGACTGTGTAACTACATAAAATACAGTGTGTAAGCTATTACTTGCAGTTTTACTGCTGTGCCTTAGAAGAGTCATTTCACTTACATGTGCTTTTTGCCTCTTCTTTTGAGACCATTTAAGCAAAGTCTGGTACTTTTTCCTGTTTCTGACTTGCTTTTTCAATCTTTTTCTAATGCTAGCTCCTGTTCTTTTCTAATGTTTTAATTGTTTAAAACAACATCTTCTTTTATTATTCCTGCATCCAGCACTGCAGTTGCTTTGCAGATGTGTTTTTCTGAGAAGATGACAGAGTGAGCAGGGAGAAAGCTTGAGAGAGTAGTTGCAAACAGTTATGTATAATAGCTAGATGCTGTATTTCACAAACCAGGAAGTACTTCTGGTTTTTAAAAGTGTTACAAAATCTTTCTGCAGGAGATTGGAACAGGAGGCACCTGTCAGTGGAAGATTTGTGGTCTTAATCCTACTACAACACTTGCACTGTACTTTGAGGTGGTAAACCAGGTAATAAATATTTGTCTACTTGTTTACTAAACACAGTAATTTAATTTTATGTGGCTGTTGAGGCTTGTATTTTTGTGTGATTCTCCCAAGCACAGTAGCACGATGTTGCTATTTTGTGTTGCCAAAAGTTTAGAGGTGGTCACTAGCTGCTTACTGATGGGCTGATCTTCTTGTATGTGATGAGAACTAAAGAACTCTACAAATTTTGGGTAGAGTTCATAATCTCCAACTCCATTTTTTTCTTTTGGTGTGTTACTTATTAAATGTATTTTAATTGCATTACATGAAAATGCTGTAGTCTGTTTAAAAGTGCTTTTCAGTGTTTGTTTGTTTTAGTTACAAGGTAATTACTACATAGTGTTACATTTTAATTTATCTCTCAGTATTTGCAAGCAAAGATTGGTTTTATTGAAATACATCAGGGCAAATAGTCTGGTTTCCTGTTTCCCTGAGGGGCTACTAGAAAGGAGGATGGAAATACGAGGAGCAAGTGTGCTACTCATTATTATACCATTTCTTATTCCAAGAAGCAGCTCAGGAGCTGAGCTGACTGTAGTTTCTATATCTTTAGCATGCTGTATTTCATAGTTTGTTACCTATGCAAAGGTTTGAAAACTTGAATTTACTTCAGCCAGTTTTTGATTTTACTTTTTGCATATTTATGTTGTGCTCATTTCATTAGTTGCTCTAAAACTGGCCTAATTATGGTGTGTAATAGTTGATTTCAACTCTCCTTCTCTTTTGAATTGTTTACATAGTGTGTAAACCTGTTTTTTCACTGAGCAGAGTTTTGAAATTTCAGTTTACACCTGGATTCCAATCTTTGTTTTGATGGCACTGTTGGAGATCCAATGATCAACATTTTAGACTTGTATCAGTTTTCTTATCCTGTAATTCCAGTGAATCATATGGTGTTCCAGTAGAATGTGATGAAACCAGGAATTGTAAGACCCCTTGGAAAATGTTGTCTCTGTAAGGGCATGTGTAAGGAGAGAGCATTGGTTGCTTTAAGGATATCTGGTGAAGCCAGCAACGGCTTCTAACATCCCTTAACAATCTCCAAGTTGATTATCTGTGTTTAATAAAGGTATTCAGCATAATAAAAGCACCAGGCAATGCATTAATATAAAACCTGGGCTGCCTGTTGCAAAGAATCTTACGATTTTCTATTAATTATTTATAAATTTTCAAATTATACTGTAAAATCTTGAGATTCCCTTTCATTTATTTTTTTTCCTCCTGTACTTAGCACAATGCTCCCATTCCTCAAGGAGGACGTGGTGCAATCCAGTTTGTGACTCAGTACCAGCATTCCAGTGGACAGAGACGTATCAGAGTGACCACAGTTGCCAGGAAGTATGTTTCACTTGTGAATAATTTTTGGAAAGTCAGGGTGTATAGAAAGCCAAGTGATTTCAGACTAAGGGGAAGCTTTGAGTGAAATTCTGTGGCCTAAACTGAGGAGACATTGGGAGTTAGAGAATGGCAAAAATTACTTCATAACTTAACTTGAGTGTGCTAACTGTGGTTCAGAGGGATGTAAATACTTGGTATTCCATGTGTAACCTTTACCTGCAGTTTTCTTGATTCAATATACTTCACAATTTTAGGAAATGATGTTTAATATTTTGAAGACATTTTTCAATGTCCAGTGACTTTTATTTACTCTAAACTTAAGGAGATCATTGCTTGGTTAATTTGATGGAAAATTCAGTTTACTGAAAAAAGCATTGCCCTAACTGTTGATATGACTATGTTGTTAACTTAATTAGTTGTATTAGTAGAATCCTGGTGACTGATGAAAGGTCTAATTAATAGTTTACTCTGTAAATTAAAAAGAACTGGCAAAGTGCACAAGAAAATTGCTTATATGGGAGCACTGATTAGATTCATAAATGATGTTTTCTGTAACAACTTTGCATCATTAATTTTTTAAAAAATATGGTAGCTGTTCTATTAGTGACATTATATTTTATGTCACTGGTTGCATGGCATCTACACAAATAAGGAACATTTCTAATTAAAGAATGATTAACTGGGAGACTGCTCATTTAATCTACCCACTAGATTTTTTGAAGCTTCAGCATGAGTTTGTTAAACTGCTGTTAAACTTTCTTTGCCTTAATTTTGAAGGGATATTTTGAGGTTAGATTTTTTTCCTTTCACTGTGATGCAAATCCTTGCATTTTTATTTTACAGCTGGGCAGATGCACAGACCCAGATTCAAAACATTGCTGCATCTTTTGACCAGGAAGCTGCTGCAATTCTCATGGCTAGATTGGCAGTGTACAGGGCAGAGACAGAAGAGGGCCCTGATGTGCTGAGGTGGCTGGACAGACAACTTATACGACTGGTAACACAAACTGTATTGAAAGAGGCAGATTGGTTTCTTGTTTGCAGACACAAGTGACTGATGTTCAGTAATAGTTTCTTTTAAAATAAAAGCAAAAATTGAACTGACTGCTTAATTTCCACATGAGATTATAAAGAATTAACTAAGATTTTCTATTTTAAATTAAAAAAAGAGCAGGTGTATTTTCAGTTGATTTATTAATGTTTCCTCAGCATATGATAGGTGCCAGGAATTAAGATAAATTATAGCATGTGATTAGCAGAAATCAAAGTTTTTTCTACTTTCTGCTGCCTATAATGATATCGTAGAGTAAATATTTCTAGCAAAAAATAAAAAGAAGCAAAGTATCTAGAAAACTATATGGATTTTTTTATTTTCAGAAGTTCAATAATATCCTGTTTGATTTTTAAAAAATGTATTTTACTTTTTATTTCTATGTAAGCAGTTAATAATAATTTAATTTTAAACAATTTCTTCTGGGCTGTTTAATCATCTAATTCTGCTTTGTGATTTTAGATGGGAAAACAACCAACAGACAAAGTTATTAAAGCCTCATATGCAAGAAAATCACTGCTGGTTAAAAAGAGAACTTATGTCAGTGTTTTTGCTAGGTTTTGTTTGTTTACAAAGTTGTAAGCACCACAAGTCATGTGCCTGTTAAAACCAAACTTACAGTAATGGCATGACCAAGCAAATATATTTCTTAATATTGATTTTTTTTCTCATTTACTCCAGTGTCAGAAATTTGGAGAGTATCACAAGGATGATCCAAGCTCTTTCAGATTTTCAGAAACATTTTCACTTTATCCACAGGTGAGTTTGTCTATAGGAAGGTTGGTCTATAGGGATAGAAGAGAATGCTCAGTGAGAAAGAGTCCATGTAGCAGTGAGGACAATAAGGCATATCAGGGTGAACAGACCCCCTGCCCCCAACTACTGTATGACATGTGACATTAGGGAAATCACTTCTGTTGGCTGTCCTGCTGTGTCCCCTTTTGTCCTTTGCCCTTACAGTAAAGTGTCTAACTTAAGCATATTTTTTGTTTCTCCTACAATGAAATCCTTATCTCACCTGAATTTGTAATTCATGTAATGACGCTTTTGTAGGGGCCGTTCTAATAAAGAAATTCAGAAAACATAAGAAAATAAATGGGTTCGATTTGTTGTTTCTCTCCCATATGATTTATGACACTGACCAGAAAAGAAACACTTCTCTGTGGAGTTGATCTTGACTGTATTAAACTTTGAATAGTTTCATTGCTATAATCCATTCTGATAAATTTCTTCTTTCTAGGAGAATGGATTATTATCCTTTCTGATAAATTTCTCCCTTCTGATAACTCAAGATACTTCACTTTGGTACTCTTCATAGACTTCCATGGTATTTCTGTTTCAGTTGCCTACTAATCTGTAGGTGTTAAGTGTTGTGTAGAGATTGAATCTGCATGTGGAGAATTAGTTTCAGCAATGAAAGCATATGCTTTTACTAGCAAAGTTTGACTTTGCTGTGGTTAATGTTCCTCTTTCTGTTCACATGCTGTAATTTACTTTGTCGCAGAACAGCAACCTCCCTCACAGGAGCAGTAGAACTTACAGTAAAGGAAGGATTTCAAAGCTGCTTTGTAGGTTTATCCATCTGATACTTCTCTTACTGTCATGGGAGTGTGTAAAAACTGGCAAAGGTGCATCTAAAATTTGAAATGTTAAAGCAGTTGGAATTCAGTTTCGTTGTGGCACTGGTCTCATGTAGTTTGTGAAAAATAGTTTTCTCTTTGTACAACTGTCCTTTTTATCTGTCAAAGTTCTAAACCAATGGTTCTTGTTTTGCAGTTCATGTTTCACTTGAGAAGATCTCCTTTCTTACAAGTTTTTAACAACAGTCCGGATGAGAGCTCCTATTACCGACACCATTTTATGCGTCAGGATCTCACCCAGTCCCTTATCATGGTTCAGCCAATTCTTTATGCCTACTCCTTCAATGGACCTCCAGAGGTATCAGTAAAATAGCTCCATAGTGGGTTAAAAGGTGCTTTGTTGGGAAAGAGGTGATTGCAGTCTTCACTGTTACATGTTACAAAATGTATTGTATGAGAAAGAACCTCCTTTTAATTAAAAAAGCTATGAACAAGGCACATCTCAGAATTCTGATGTAGCAGTCTTGAAAACAAAAGTAACTTTGCAAAGAGGTTACGTTTTAAACTTAAGGATGGTACATTTTGTTAGTTTTTGAAAGCTTTTTTTGATTTTGTGGTGCCAGAATGTAAACATAAAAATGGTTTTATTTAAAAATGTACTTTCACTGTTGCCTGAAAGAAAAGTTGAGATTTTTTTAAATGTACAAAATTGCCTCTATTTTAATGCCTTAATCCAAAGCTTCTAATTTTAATATGGTTCCCATTATGTGTAGATTTAGTACAGAACCTTCCAGCTGACCTTGTCATGGCACATTCTGTATAAACCTAAACCAAAAAGCTGATCTTCCAAGAAACTTCTGAAAGAAGTGTCAGACAGAAGATAACAAACTATTCTGTTACATAAAAGAGAGTGAGGCAGTGAAAACAAACATAGTAGTCAAGGATCTTGGCAGGTTGAATTTCTAACTTTTTTAGGATTTTTGTTTTTTTAGACTATTCGTGAGGATATAAAAAAAGACTTTTAGAAGTGGAGTTTAAATGAAAGTAATAAAGTGGTTTGTGAAGAGCAGCTTGCAAGTGTAAGGTCACCCATGTATGAAAAACAAGTAGTTCCATTGGTGACTGAAGGAGAAACAGGAGCTGATGTCTCAGTGTAGAATGAATAATAATTTTTTTTTCTTGATTCTTGGAATAGTTAATATTTTTGTTATCTCCAGTAATACTGATTCAGTTAAATCATATAGCACAAATACAGTGTCACTACCATTAGAAAGGTGACTTAAAACCTTAAATATTTCATTAGATTTCATAAATCATGAGTATTTACTATATACAGTGTTGGGGGATATGTATGCACAGTAATAATATAAAAATAATAATAGTATAATAATAAAATATAATAATGCAAGAACAAAACTAAAAAAACCCCAAACAATTCACAAACCCAACATCTTACACTTGAATAACTGCTGAATCCTTATGCGTTGAAACACAATTCAAATTAATGGCATTGTATGGGTAAATATGGAGGTACTTGAAAGACTAGTAAAGTGCATAATAATGAAAGGGTTTTCAGTTCTTCAATACATTTTTTATTACTTTCATGAAGTTTTATATATAGAATCAGACAGGATAACTTCAGAATGAAATTGTGTGGGTTGCAGATGTGTAACACGAAAAGGAGCAAATACGGAGCTTTAGTAAGTGATTGAAAAAGTTCTGAAGATTCAGCTACTGATTAAAAAATCTGGCAATGCCATCTGATTGCTCAGTTCTGCATCAGTTGATAACTCTTTAATTTATTTTTAAATCTTAGCCTGTTCTTCTGGATAGCAGCAGCATTTTACCAGATCGCATTCTCCTTATGGACACCTTTTTCCAAATCCTTATTTACCACGGAGAGGTAAGAGTTGTCATTTCGTACATAAATACTCTTTTTCTGTAGTAGTGCTACATTGTGGAAATCACTGGAAGTCAGGCTCCAGTTCTCATGCATCTCAGTACTTGACCTTCTCATCTGTGTGGCTGACAGCAGAGTCCTACATGTTTGTAGTTTGGTAGTTTAACATGTCTGTATGCAGACACCTGACATGACATTTTGGTCCTGTTTCTTATGATGAGTTTGAACTGAATTAGCTTCAATATGCTAGAGTATTTTTTTAGATCAGTATTTTTCCTCCTTTGGAGAGTGTTATACCCTGCCTCTTCACTTTTCACTGATTTATTTTAGACCTTTAAGTTGGTTCTTCAGGGACGGGGAGTCAGAACACCAAGTTTTATAGTCACCCTTCATCTGTACTGTCCCGGAGGAATGGAACTGTTCCTGGCAGTTTGGTAGATAGACATTCCTTAGTAATAAAATTAAAGTGCTTCTGACTTGCTACTGCTCTGCTTCCCTGGAGGAACTGAGCTGCTGCTTTTTTACTACTTTGCAGCTGTAACTGGTTCTTAGCTGAGAATTTGAAACTTGCTGTTCTGGATTGTGTCCTTGTAGCTGCACTGATAAAAATATTTACTAAACTTCCACACTTCTTAAATAGCAGAATGTTATCTCATTTTTGTAAGGTGCTGTCAGTAAGTAGCAGTGGTGGACTGCTCCCTGAGGGAGGTGGAACGAGGAGCTGAGCATCACTGCAAGGCTGGCAGGGTCTTGTCACTGAGGACCTGTCCCCACTGTACCTGAGCAAGGCAAGCAGAGAGTTGTGGGCCATAGCCAGACTCAGCCTTCAGTGTAGATCACCCAGACAATGGGGATGAGGCAGCTCCAAGTTCTGGCCATGAAGTCAAGTCCCTGAGTAGGGGTCCAGAGCAGCAGGTACATGGCCTGGTACAGGCATGTAGCTCAGGCAGGAGCCAGGAATGAGACCCTCAGTTTAAAAGCAGCTGCCCAGCAGATGAGGGAGGAACCCCTGCTGAGGGTCCCTCCAGGTCTTTCCTAATAAGTGCCTTTATCAGTGAGCTGACCTTGAGCAGCCAGCTTTGATCCTAGAGGGTGGGTAGGTTGTGCTACAGACTCTGAAAGATACCACTATAGGCACTTATTTCTTAACTGTCATAGATGTGCATATTAGAGAAGTGTAAATAACATCTTTGACCCCCTCCAAACAAAGTATTTGGCATGTAAAAGATGACAGAAAAAAAAAAGGAAATACAAATGAACCATAAATTGTTTAAGAGTTTGAACAAAAAACCAAAAAATCTAGTGGCATGTTACTTGCACATCTTGGCTTTTAAAAATTAGCTTGCAATACTATAAGGCACAAAGGGATGAGTGATAGAAAAGAGGCCAGCAATGGGACACTCTCCTCTGGAGAGACCTGTGTATCGTCTAAGAAAGTTTGGTGGATCAGTTCTAAACTTTTTCTCTCCCCTGTCCCCAGACCATAGCGCAGTGGCGTAAGTCGGGGTACCAAGATATGCCAGAATATGAAAATTTCCACCACTTGCTACAAGCTCCAATAGACGATGCCCAAGAAATTCTCCATTCCAGATTTCCCATGCCCAGATACATTGATACAGAGCATGGAGGAAGCCAGGTATGGTGAAGTATATATTCTATAATCTGGGAAATGACGTGTTAGTAATGTTGTGAAATATTTTTGCTAATAAGCATGCATTTCTCTGCTAAAGGGCAGAAAAGACAGTACTTGTCTGGTTCTCTGAACCAATACCAGAATTACTCTTTGTGTTATGTTTTAAAAACTTACTAGTTAATGTCTTGTTGATATTCACATTTGCTTTGCTAGTGCTTGAAAAAGACAAAAGCTTACTTTCAGCTGCATCAGAAAGTTGTTAGCAATTCTTCATTACAGCTGCGGAATCCAGCAAGTGGCTTTATTTACAGAGGTGCTGTTTGCAGTGTCTGTATCTCCAGATAATAGAAATGACATATTTCATACATATGCAGCTTTTTTCTGAGTGCAGGAAAATTCTATTTGAGAAGATCAATTTATTGTCTTTGTTTTATTTTTTTAAAGGCTCGTTTCCTGCTTTCCAAAGTAAATCCCTCTCAGACTCATAACAATATGTATGCATGGGGACAGGTGAGTATGAATCTGCTCTTGAAGCTTGTACACATGATTTTTTTTCCCCTATTACAGAAGACAAGTGGCACATTATGTAAATATAAGTAATAATGTGAAAATTTGGAAACTGAAAAAGAAATGCTATTTTGGTCTGATGTGACCAAAATTATAAAAGTTAAGAAAGATGGGCTTTATTTCTTCAGACAGAAATGATCTGGTTTACTATTTTAAGTTTCTGTTAGGCTGCTTTCATGTCTAGCCTACTTTCTTAGACAGTATTGTCTTAAGACTATGGGTTTGATGTTTGACTGACAGTGCCCCTCCAGGGATTTTGATTGAAACAGTTTTGCAAAGTCAAAAGCAGATAGTTTATTGAGGCAACAGATAAAAAGATTTGGAATAGTCACTGATAAGTGCACTTACTGCCTTAGTACTAAATATACTAAGGCTAGACAATGATTGATTAAGCTAAGTTTACAATTTACAACTCATTAAGCTTAACTTCACCCGTAAATAAAGTTTAGTTTCATTCTGCTAAGTAGCAGAGATGCAGATCTTACCAAAGAATGTTCCTGCTTTGGAGGGAGAGAGGAGCAAATCCATCAGCCTATCTGAAAGGTAGAATCATATTCTTCTCCATACCATGGAGGACTTAAAATACCAATTTTATACCTGCTGTAGTCAAATAGGATTGGTTCCCTGTTGCTGCTGTAAAAGATGGTAGAAGGGCAGCCACTTCATCATTTTCATATTGGTGGGTATGTTTTTTCATAAATGAACGAGTGACAATGAGGGCTTAGGCAGCTTTGGTGAGGCTGAGCTGTCTTGTGGATGAAAATGTGCCTGTATTGCTCGAGGGCAGAACAGAGCTGTAACACTTCAGTATCGCTTCTTCCTCCACATGGCTGAGCCCTTAGTAAGGCTTTGCCTGGTGGCCTTCTCTGCAGCGTTGTATTGTTACCTTCTTGTCCACCTGTCTCACAGAGATTTAGATCTCATCCCTATAAATACTTTTAAAATACTGGAAATGAGAGTGGTCACCACACATAAAGACTAAGGGACTTTTTTGCAATAGAGGAAATAAGTTTTGAAGGTAGTTATAAGCAAGAACTGGAGAATATGCTAATGCTAGTGTACTGAGATTTTCCAGAATTTCTGTGGCCTGGTTGACCAGCAATCAGTTTTCAAAACTTGTTTTTAGGAAAGAAATTATGTTCAGAAAGTAACAGTTGCATTCTGTAGCAGCTTGTATTCTTGAATATTGCATCTCTGTTCCATGTTCTCCTTCCACATTCAGCTTCTATAGTGGGTAAGTGCTAGTGCAGTGTCATCTTCTCATGCAAATGTAATGGCAACAGACATTTGAAGCTACATATTTACTGTGCTCTTAGAGTATTTTGCTACACAGTGTACAGTGTTGAAGTCCTGAGTGAGAAAGCTCTGTAGCAATTTTATGGCAGTCATCTTTGTCAAGTAAGTTTTATCAGGGTACATTTTCATAGGGATGAATTGGTTCTAATGAAGCTTCTGGCAGTGAACAGCACTGAGGTCCAGAGTGAAAATACTTGAAAATTCTGTACTGAGTCAGGTCCAACACAATTTTGAACACAAATCCCAAATTATTTTGCTTCCAAATTTGGTAATCTAACCAGCAGTGGTTAGTGCTTCTCTTCATCATATTTCCCCTCAACGTACACACAGATGCTGTAGTTTGGAAGGTGTTGTTTTTAATCTAAACATTACCTGAATTTTTTTAAGTTTTCACATTTCCAGCAGTACAGGACAACTGTTTTTTGCTTGTTTAATTAATAAGCAAATGAAACAGTATTCCAGATGTAAATACAAAAACATTTGTAACTGATCTGTGAGAATTTTTCATGATGGACGGGTGAGACTCTGATATATCTTGCAAAAGACAGCTGTCTGTATTAATGCTGAAAAGAATTCAGTTCTAGGGTAACATAAGAAACAGTGTATTGACCTCCCCAGGGGCACTACAGTCTGTGTGCTCAAGATAATATACTTCTGTATTTGCAGGTTTTTTGTGAAAAAACTTGAATCAAGGACTAATTATGAAATGAGAATTGTAATGTCTGGGAGAAATTTAAAACTGATTTGGATCTTGTTTTTTTTTTCTCATGACCTTCCTGGTGTGTTTCATATTTTATTTTGTACACAACTGAAAGTCCACATTGACCTGAAGAGGGCACCCACACACCACTGAAAATGTGTTTCAGGAGGTGATGAATTGCCTAGTTTGGTTTTTAATATTCCAAGTAAAGATTTTCTTTAAACTTCAGCAGGCAGGTGCCTTAATAGTATAGAAAGCATTTTCAGAAAAAAACGATGAACTTTTTGCGCATCTCTATTATGTGTTTGGCGCTGGAAGATGAAGTTAAAATTTTCAAAAAGTCCTGTGACTACTGATAGACAGCTGCTGAACATGAGCCAGTGTGTGCCCAGGTGGCCAAGAAGGCCAATAACACTCTGGCTTGGATCAAGAATATTGTGTCCAGCAGGACCAGGGAAGGGATCATCCTCCTGTACACAGCACTGGTGAGGCCACACCTCGAGTCCTGTGTTCAGTTTTGGGCCCCTCACTGCAAGGAGGACATTGAGATGCTGGAGTGCGTCCAGGAAAGGGAAATGGAGCTGGTGAGGGCTCTGGAACACAAGTCCTGTGAAGAGCTGAGGGAGCTGGGGGTGCTTAGCATGGAGAAGAGGAGGTTCAGGGGGAGACCTTAACACTCTCTACAGCTGTCTGGAAGGAGCCAGGTAGGGACTGGCTTCTTCTCACAGGCAACAAGCAATAGGAAAAGAAAAAAATGGCTTCAGGATGCCAGAGGACATTTAGATTAAATATTAGGAAAAAATTTCTTCATAGGAAGGATTGTCAAGCATTGGAATGGGCTGCCCAGGGAAGTGGTAGAGTCACCATCCCTGGAGGTATTTAAGAAACATGTAGATGTGGCATTTAGGGACGTGGTTTAGCAGTGGGTTTGGCAGTGCTGGGTTCATGGTTGGACTTGATGACCTTAGAGGTCTTCTCTACCTAAAGATTCTATGATTCTTAAAGAAGAGAGATCAGACTTAGCATTTCACAGGCTTGGAAGTAGAGCATCCTTTAATCTCATCTTGCTGCCATCAGATGATAGATAATTTAGTGTGCCTTCCCTGAGAATGTCTGTGTATTGTAGTGATACAACAAATCTTGCTGCACTTGGATTTGTCCCTTGATTGTTAACTGAGAACTGTTTCTGGCCAGTTCTCAGAAAACAGCAGCAGTTCTGAGCATCCTCTTTAAGACTTCTATGTCTGTTTTTCGGAAGACTTTACAAGAGTTCCAACAGCTCTGGTTTAATTTGGAAGTATGGATGCTTAGTGCCTTTGAAAAGGTTGGATTGTTGTGATTTATGGGAATTCTTCCTACATCTGTAAATGGAAGTAGTGGTAGACTGGTTTCAAAAGACTTAAGGGAGTTAATATATAAAATTAGCAGAGTTGCCAACTGCTGTTTTATTTTGACTGTAAATTTGTTCAAAAATAGTAATTAAAACATGACCATTTTGAACTTCTTGGATTTGTGAAAATATTTCTGAGGTCAAAAAGTAAATTGCAAGATTCCACCCTAAAGGTTTTGTCAGATCTTTTGTGATGTGATTGCTCATGACTTTGAGATACTTTTGGTCTTTCTCTGAAGTGGTACAGAACTACAGCAGAGAATAGACCTCCCTCTATTTGGGAAAGTTGGGTGACCTTCACTTGGTGTCAAATCAGACCCTTTAGGGGATTTGTTCCCTCCTTTCACCATTTGGATATGTCTGAGCTTCACTGACAGATACTGATTTGTTGGTTGTGCCACTTGGGTTTTAGTATTCATCTCTTTTTTGCTCTGCTGAGGTAGGAATGATGCAGAAACTGTGCCATGGAAATTTTACTTACATTTAAAAGTTTGTGAGTTAATATTTGGCAGCTGTCAAAAACTTGAGTTTTGTAAAGATCTTGCTATCCAGCAAGTCATTGCTGTATGCATTAATATAGAAGAGAATGTAGTTGTGGTTTATGCTTGAATTCATGTAAACGTATGAAAATTTATGTAAATGCACAGTCTGCTGGGTTTTTGTCAGAGAATTTCAGCAATGACACGCTTCTGAGATCTTGCTAAATTTATAAAATGTTTATTCAATGGAACATATTGTGCCTTAAAATGCTTTTTCTTTGCAATGTGTATAATCAGTTCTCTTTCTTTCCCTTATTTCATAGGAGTCTGGAGCACCCATTCTTACTGATGATGTCAGCTTACAAGTATTTATGGATCATCTGAAGAAACTCGCTGTCTCTAGTGCTGCCTGAGATTCTGCAGTGCATTGAAGGCACAGACAAACTGCAGCCATATTTCAGCTTTTTCCTCCTTTACCCTTTTCCATGTCTCCCTTGACAGAATGCTCTGATATGCACAAGCTGCCTGACTAGATGTAAAGCAGTGTTGTTTTCAAAGAAAAGCTTTGTTATCAGCAAATGTTTTAATGTGAACTGCAGTTTGTAAAAATTACAGGTAGTAGATTAAGTTATAAGCAGAGGAAAAAGAACAGTCATTTTGATTACTGTGATACTATAATTACTTTGAGATCATTTGCAACAACTTTGAGATGTGATTTCAGTTTCTTGTTTAAATGGTTGGGGTTGATTATGCTCTGCAGTACAAAAGCCCATTGAACAATAAAGGAAATCTTTGGTGATGTCTGGCTTTCCAGACTGCCATGTGATTACTTTTGCTTACTCAATTTGAACGTGAAGTGAACAAAGCAACAACAAAAAGCATATAAGAATAGTATTAACTCAGTCTTTTGATTTAGGCTAATGAACTTTTTTTTTCCTGCAGAGATATTATTGTTCATGAATTGTTTATTTTAGGGATATTTAATTTCAAGTATTTCTTCCCATTTACCCTATTTGATTCTTTGGGAACAGAGTTTTTCTTTATTTCAACATGAACTGAAAATGTATCAAATCCACTGTTGCACAAGATTTAAATCCACATGTATTTTGACCAAAGTATCTATTGTCAAACACAGTAACAGGTGAATATGCTCAAAAGTTAACACTTTCAGCTTGAGCTAAGAAGAAATCCTACACTACCAAAATGAACTAAGAGAACAGCCTTGAGTTTTGTCTTGGTGAGTATATGTAAAAATAAAATTTACCTTTTTTATTACTGCCTTATAAAGTTATTACACTAATGCATGACACTGCACATCTGCTTTTTGTTTCTGCATCCTTTTTGTTATGAATTCAACAGGCTATAGTTCTTGTTGAAACAGTATTACATAGAATATGATGTAATTAATTTGATATTTAGTTCATACTTGATTTTTTTGGGGTGGATAAATTAGTAGGCTTTCCCATTTACTTGTTGAAGTTTACACATACACCAGATGTTTACATAGGTAATATAACATTTTGACAAGCAAAGATGTGAAGTGTGGTAGTGGGCAATAAAAAAATGTGCCAAGTCTAAAGGAATAGAGATTTCATAGGAGATTCAGTTGTTCATTGGTGTGATAAACATGAGGGTGACTTTTCTGTTTTCTGTAAATTCTTAAAAACTTGATTAAATACTTTGCTCTCCATTTCTTTGGTCTAAATGAGGTGAGCTCCTTTTGCCTCAATACAAATAAAATACATGTTTTTCTCTCACTTTTTGTATTTATTGCGCTGGTTTCTGTCAGTTCTTGAAATGAAATGTGGAAATAAAGGTAGTAGTGATAAAATTTAGAATAACTTCACCATTTTTGTTCATGTAATAATTGCTATCAAACTATTTTAACTTCCAGAGGTGCTGAACGGTTTATGCTAGTGGCAGTTTAGAAGATGGTAATTCAGTAGCCTTTTTGACTTCCTTTTGGTTTAGCTAATGAACAGCTTAAATTTTCTTGTAGCACCAAGTATGTCCAGTTTGATAGTTAGGTACTGTTTTCCTATTAATTCATCTCAAAGTCATGATAATGAATGTTTTTTTTATGCTCTCCTTTCTACCCTTCAACCAGTTTTCACCTTGTAATAGTTTTTTTAATCCAATTTCTTAGCAACATTACCTTATCAAGTATTTAACATTGTGAAAGACTCTTTGGAAATACAAATACGTCTGCTGTATCACCTTTTTCCTCCTGCTTATTCACATCTTCCAAAGACTCTGTGGTAGAGTTAGGATTTTCCTTCCTAAGAAGCACACCCATTCTTTCTCAAAATGTCCATATCTATCCATAGGCTCAGAAGTCTTACTGTAGCCTCTACAATTTTACTAGGGATTGAGATCAGGCTCATCAGTCTGTAACTTGCAGGATTCCCTCAACAGCCTTTTTTGTGGATGAGAGTGATATGGGCAGTGGTCTACCAATCTGCAATATCTGTGACACTCAAGGTTCATTTGCTTATGATTGCTTTGAACATTTGCTTTTGGCTGGAAACAGATTGGAAATCAGAGGAGGAGTTGGTCAAATGTTTTTGAGAAGAAGACTTGGAAGAGCTAACCTTCTGCAGAACAAGGGATAAAGCAGTTGCTGACTGTTCTGTTAAGAACTGGCAAGTTTAAGACTGAAAATTATCCATGGGAAGTCAGAGGTAGGGGAACAAGCAGGTGTTGCTTTCTTCACATTGTTAGGCAGGCTGTGAGTTTTAGAACAGTGCAAGATCTGTTCTTGATCTGAAGTTCCTCACTGGACATATAGAGGCCTGAAGCATTGCCATCTGGGAAGTGCCTTAGTCTCAGAGAGCAACATGGGAGAATCTGAAGTTAAAGTTTTGCTGGGATCATAAAATCAGATGGAGCTCATAGCAATGCAACAGCTGTTTGTGTTCTTTGATATTCCTGTGTCTGGTGTAAGGACATAGAGAAAAGCACATTGTGATTGACAGTGCTTACACAGTGCCTGGTCTATAAGATGCTTAGTTCTAATCTGCTGCCTTTTTCTCTGCAGGCCTTTACAGGCTGTACATGCTACACAGCCATCTACATTTTTCTTCTCTTTCCAGTGCCTTAAATCCTGAACTTGAGTCCATCTGTAAATGTATATGTGTATATGTATGCCATTCATATGTTTAGATCAGCCCACAACACAAAAGCTCCTACTCTGTGTCTTAAAGATTAGGTAGAAGTTTCCTGGACCTTATAAGTGTCAGAGCTACCCTTTGTTCAGGAAGAAAAATGGTGATAAATTATTTCGAAACAAACCATTTAGCCAATAGAAGTCAACATTTAAAATGTGGATGATAATTTACTATGTATAAAAACCTTTAAACACTGAAGTATTTCTGACTGGACCCCAAAACTAGAATTGTTGCCATCCACACAGATATTTAAGTATGCTGGAAGGAAGGTCAGAACATCCTTGACAGTACTCCGCTCTTTCACTAGCAAGTCTCTGCTGTTTGGTTTCTTGCTGACTGAGCTGTTGTGATAAATGCCCTGGCTTGGCCTCTTGGCTGCTCCTGCTTCACAGGACTGTGGCTGGCACAGTCAGTGTTCAGTGTGTTAAGAACCTTCGGAAATACTTGACAGTAACTTAATCTTTTACAATACAGCTTCAGGGTCTCTTTTTTTTTTTTTTTTTT